>JASANA010000075.1:0-14718 GCA_030248095.1 Ptycholaimellus sp. GST1_10
TGATTTTTCAAAATCTATAAATCTATATATTTTTTTTCTTATGAAATGTGGCCTATTCAAACACCAGGTTACTAATGCTTTTTTTGCGTTTTATCACAATCACTAATTTTACCTAAGGGATTATGGGATGTTTGAGGGTCACACATCATATGTGACTTGCTGTGTTTTCTTATTATCAATAAATCAATGTTTCCTTTGGAATGTGGCCTGTTCAAGGACCAGGTCACTGTCATGGGCTTACGCATCCACCACCAGAGGGCACCTGTAGTGCTCCAACTCACCTCCTTCACCCCCACCCATAGCTGGGGAAGCCCAGGCCACTCCCCCTCCCACCTGCAGCCTCTCTCAGTCCCCCTTCCAGCTCCCTCTCCCTAACCCCTTGCGGGGCTCTCCCCTCTCTGCCTGAGTACTCCCTTGTGGATGCTTGCGAGTGCTGCCTTCCGATGTATAACCCTCCCCCACTTTGGATAAACGCTACCGCTTCCATCCGGCCAACAACATGGGAAAGATGACATCGCTGGCGCTCATGGTTCTTATCTTTGGTGCAAGCTGATGGATTCTCCGCCCCGCAAGGGGTTCGGGAGAGGGAGCTGGAAGGGGGACTGAGAGAGGCTGCAGGTGGGAGGGGGAGTGGCCTGGGCTTCCCCAGCTATGGGTGGGGGTGAAGGAGGTGAGTTGGAGCACTACAGGTGCCCTCTGGTGGTGGATGCGTAAGCCCATGACAGTGACCTGGTCCTTGAACAGGCCACATTCCAAAAGAAACATTGATTTATTGATAATAAGAAAACACAGCAAGTCACATATGCAATGTGGTCCTCAAACATCCCATAATCCCTTAGGTAAAATTAGTGATTGTGATAAAACGCAAAAAAAGAGCGTTAGTAACCTGGTGTTTGAATAGGCCACATTTCATAAGAAAAACATATAGATTTATAGATTTTGAAAAATCATAGCATGTCACATCAGCAATATGGTTCTCAAGCATGCCATAATCCCTTAGGTAAAAATATCGATTGAGCAAAACCGCAAAAAGAGCATCAGTGACCTGGTCCTTGAACAGGCCACATTCCAAAAGAAACATTGATTTATTGATAATAAGAAAACACAGCAAGTCACATATGCAATGTGGTCCTCAAACATCCCATAATCCCTTAGGTAAAATTAGTGATTGTGATAAAACGCAAAAAAAGAGCATTAGTAACCTGGTGCTTGAATAGGCCACATTCCATATGAAAAACATATAGATTTATAGATTATGAGAAATAACAGCATGTCACATCAGCAATATGGATCTCAAACATCCCATTATCCCTTAGGTAAAATTAGTGACTGTGAGTAAATGCTTAAAAGAGCATTAGTAACCTGGTGATTGAACAAGCCACATTGCAGAATAAAACATATAGATTAATTATGATAAAACTCAGCATGTCACATCAGCAATATGGATCTCAAACATGCCATAATCCCTTAGGTAAAATTAGTGATTGTGAGAAAACGCAAAAAAGAGCATCAGTGAACATGTGCTTGAACAAGCCACATTCCATAAGAAAAACATATAGATTTATCGATTTTGAAAAATCACAGCATGTCACATCAGCAATATGGTTCTCAAACATGCCATAATCCCTTAGGTAAAAATATCGATTGAGCAAAACCGCAAAAAGGGCATCAGTGACCTGGTCCTTGAACAGGCCACATTCCAAAAGAAACATTGATTTATTGATAATAAGAAAACACAGCAAGTCACATATGCAATGTGGTCCTCAAACATCCCATAATCCCTTAGGTAAAATTAGTGATTGCGAGAAAACGCAAAAAAAGAGCGTTAGTAACCTGGTGCTTGAATAGGCCACATTCCATAAGAAAAACATATAGATTAATTATGATAAAACTAAGCATGTCAAATCAGCAATATGGATCTGAAACATCCCATAATCCCTTAGGTAAAATTAGTGACTGTGAGAAAACGCTTAAAAGAGCATCAGTAACCTGGTGCTTGAACAAGCCACATTCCAGAAGGAAACATACATTAATTGATTATGAAAAACTCAGCATGTCACATCCGCAGAGGGCCCAGCTCATACGTGTCCCTACTAAAAATGGAACCCCCCCAGAGTTGGTTGAAGCATTTTTGAAAAATAAGGGGTTTTTAAACAAAAATTGGCCACACACATGCTAGTTTCATATCAAACTTGCGTCAGCAAGCAAAATTTTGACTTTTTTGCCTAAAAAACCTTTAAAATGCATCATTATTTTGACTTGCTTGGGAAAAAATGGTTGTTTGGAAAGACTGCGGGCCCCGGGGTGGGTTCTTACCAGAATCGTTGGTTGGTTGGTGGAATCTTAGAAAACTTGGTTGGTTAGTCAGGACCGGGGGGGGGGGGGTCGGGGGGGGGGGGGGGGGGTCCCAGACAAAAAGTTGGTTGGTTGCTTCGGGGGGGGGGGGGGGGGTCGGGTCACGTATGGCCCAGCTGCTGATAGCTTCAAGACCCAGAGGGGTGTCGGAGGCCCTGCGGCAAGGGATAGACCAGGAGGGCTGGGTGGCGAAGTTGTAGGGAGTATATGCATTGTAACAAAGAAAAGACCAGGCTGAACATTAATGAACATAAAGCTTATGGATATACGGTGGATAGGATACTAAAAACTTCAATACTTTTTTCAAACTTTAGGCGACAAAAACGATCTATAGTTAACCCAAAGAAAAGTCTAATCCTTGCGCTTACGTAAAAGCCCAAATACGGTAACACTTAGGCTTACGTTAAGGCTTAGAATAAAGCTGAGCCTAAGGTTAAGGCTTAGATAGAATTAGTGATGCTGAAAAAGAAATTCAAAACAAATTAAAACATGGCGAACTCCCTCGATGAGGAACAGATGGTAAGTGTACACAAACTTCCGCCCCCCTTCATGTTTCCTAGCCAGCTCATTCTTTCGAAATCTTTACGTCTTTCAAATCTCTATTTTTTTGTGACAGAAATAAAAAATTGAAGGTAAGAGTAATTGAAGGTAACTTCCGGGAAGGCGAGTGCAGAATTTGTGCAGTGTGAAAAGAGAGGGAGCTAGCAAAGGCCTCAGTGATCATCTTCATCGACGACATGGACGGCCTTGAGAGCAGCCAGATACAGCCGTTGGCGGACTTTCGCCACTTTCGACCTTGCCCAGTGAGTTTTTGCCAAATTTAGCCCATTCGAAGGACGCTGTACAAGAGTTTACAGAATTTTCCTTCTACCTTTTCTTCTACGTCGAAGTCGTTTCCTTCTGCGGTTCATTGGGCTTCCTGTGACTGCGGGCAGGGAAGTACAACAAGCTAAGAACCAGCCTACGGCAAGTTTTGACAACGGTTTTGGTTCTTAAGCTTATACATCGATTTTCTTTCTTATAAAAAGCTAATTTTGTGGCTTTCTCCGAATTTCGCAAAAAGCAGCACCTCAGGGCAGAGTGAAATTCCAAGAAAATTTGCAGATGGTGGACCCGGCGAAGCTGTACAGGAAAAAAGAGCTAGTGGGACGCGGCAGCTACGGCAAGGTGTAATGAGCTTGAGCTTTCAGAGATGATGACATGTGGTGCGGATGTGAGGCTGATGGGGCTGCCAAATTTTCTGCCAGGTTTCTGTGTCATCCTAGCGCCCATCCAAGGCTTCTACGCCTGCCGAGAAGCGGCCATCGAATGTTGGCTTCTGCCCGCAGCCATATAACCTCAATGATCTTTTCAACCCCTCTTCGGCAGAGCAGCCATCTGCCATTGATTGAATTTTAATTTTACGAAGACTTTTTGAAGCGATCATGATTTGGGCACAGCTGATTTGGCCCTACGTCAAAAGCTGCAAGGGGGAATCCATTGGTTTCCAGGACATCCGCTCCTCCATCTTCCCCTCAAACGTTCCATTCGTCAATCCAAGGTCAGATGCCTACTTTGCTCTCTTCCATGTTTCCGAAACATCCTCTCATTCTTTAAAAACAATTCCATTCAAAATCAATCAGTTGGCTTTCTGCATAGAGGATGATGCGAGTATTTCGAATCGAAGTATGAGCTATCGTTCATGTTTCCTGCAAAAACTAGTTTTTAAAAAAAGGATAGCTTCTGCTGCTTGCAGGGGGAGCGCTACGAACTGGCGGATGCTGCTGCCAAGTGCCGTGTGGGTGGGCTTCAACTCGGACCACATCATAGCCCTCGTCGGCACCGGCAACAGCTTCCTTCTCCTGAACGACGACAGGGTCCTGCCATATGGGCCTCTGATCATCAGAGCAATTGTCTGCAAGCTCTTTCTTCACAGGAGCGGCGGGAGATGACGGCGGACAAGGCGGAGGCTGAGTTCTTCTCCACTCAGCCCAAGAAGCCAGCCATCGTGGCCGCCTTTTACCAACTCGAAGGCCAAGTGGAGGTGCGTCTCTTGCAGCTGGGTTGAGGGGGGGGATGGAAGACTTTCAAGGCTCTGTTGACAACTGCCCTTCCGTTATTTTACTTTTTGTTGTATCAGCAGGAGGCTAATGTGAGCTTGTTGGCGTTGAGAGGATGGAATGATGGTTTAAGGTTCTTCGAAGGCATCATGTAGCCAGAGCGGAGATGGAAAGCCGCCACTTGGAGGAGATACAATCGCTGCAATCGGCGCAGCTAGCCAACCAGCACGCCATGGAAATCACCATCCAGATCGACTACAGCCGCAAACAAAACCGACGAGCTGGCCAAGTTGCACGCCATCCAGAGCAAACAGCATCCACAAAGGCAAAAGGTCCTTTCTTCTCTTTATTATCTCACATTTACTCCAAACTAGCTCTTGTTTCATCAATGCTTTTGCTCAATGAGAAAGAAAGCAAGTGTGAAGGCTGATGTAGGCAAAGGAGGTCCAGATGAGGAAGCAGTTTCACGCAGCAGTGAAGACTCAGACCAGGCAGTACAAGCTGCTCCAGACTCTACACAAGGCAGCTCAACTCTCAACTCAACGCAAGACTCAACACTCCAACACGAGGAACTCATCTCTCGTCTCAAGGGGGAACAGAAAAGAATGTGAGTGAATGGGCAGCCAAGTACGTGCGCCGGAAAATACTCGACTTCCACAAGGCCAACCCGGACAAGTTTTTCACGCTTGGCCTGCCCACGGGTGCTAATTTTCAAGAATTTGTTTCTGGCTAGCGTAATTTGGGCTAGAGGTTGAGGAGGGACGCCTTTGGGGATGTACCAGCGACTGGTGGCCTTCCACAAGGCTGGCAAGCTCTCCTTCGACAAGGTGAAGACGTTCAACATGGACGAGTACGTGGGCATACCCAGGGACCACCCCGAGTCCTACCACACCTACATGTGGAGCAACTTCTTCCGTCACATTGACATCAGGTTCTGCCTTGATTGCTTTTCTTTTCCTCCAGATATTTGCCGCAAATCGCCCCTTTATAAATGTGTCTTGTTCTTTTTTCGCTCTAAATAGTCACGTAGTATAGTCAGTTTGCTTTAAAAATTTTCATCAAACGCATTAATTTAAACTAACTATCAACTAAAACATAAATCGACTCGTGTGATTTTAAAAACCCTGTTAGTCTTAGAACATACATTATTGATCGAGGCACCAGAGCACCAAAACGGACTCCTGCTAAGAGGGACTACGGCACAATCTGGTGCTCAAGTGCTCAAAAATAATTTAAAACCTCCATAAATCATCCAAAAGGCCATTGCCAGTTTTTGGGCCGAGCGCTCACAAGCCGATTCGCCCAATTTAATTAGCTTAAGGATACGTTTAGTTACGTATTGCTTATATAGGAAATATAAACAGGCTTTAAATTTTAAAGGAATTTCATTTGATGAATATGTTGAATATGCAGTTGAAAAATATCTTTTTTGTGATGATTTAAAAGAATTGTTATTCAGTTTTATTGGAAATTACTATAAATCCAAAAAAGGAAAAAGTTCAGTTTATGACCTTAAGAATTTATTAGATATAATAAAAACAATAAAAACTAAGAACAGTAGCAGTTATCCAGAAGATACGTTTATTAGAAGTTTACAAATAAGTCTTAGTCATTACAAATTAACCAATGAAAATGGAGATTATGATTTATGTTTAAAAAATATGCCAAAATTATTAAAAATAATTGAAGTTATATTTATAGATCTATTTTTAATTCTAGATCAGTAAGAAATTATATAGCATCAAAAATATATGAGGAATTTGAAAAAGATTATAAGATTGCAAATACGATTTATCAGATAGAAAAGGAAAAGAATAATATAATTATACCAATTAGATCAAATATGCCAATGGTACCAAAGTGTAATAAATATGCTCAAGGATTTAGATTTTTTAATGGAGGTGTAGCTTTAGGTGCTTTATCAATAACACTTGCATCATATTTTTCTATTATACCAATGACTTGGGATAGAGAAATACTTAATATATTTGTATGCGTGTCTACTTTAACTTCCATAACGTCTTTTATATCATTTTGTTTTTAAAATAAATAATTGTGGAAAATTGTGAAAATGTATTATCTTGTGATTCTAATGTAAAATCGTATTTTTTGTTATCAGATGCAAGAAACTATGATTTCTATCCTTGTGAGTTTTTTTTTCAGTTATTTTATAGATTTTTCAGAATTTTATAATAATCAAGTTATAAACTTAAAGGATAAGTTGTATGAGATCATTCATTTATCATCTAATTCATTTAATTCATTTCCATTGGATTCACATTTTCATAAATTACTTTTTGAAAATAAATATGGATACCCTTTATTAGGTGAAAAAATAACATATTTTTTTTCAGACTTATCAGACAATAAAATTTGCGATGGAGGGCTTAATATTAAACATAAAAAACATATTATAACCCTCATGAAAAAATTAAAAAAAATTCATAAAGAATATATTTTTTCATATTTAGGCTGTGAAGCAGACTCCTGGTAGTCTGCATTTGTCGAATCAGCCACCTGGTTGGCCTCGACGGGTGCTGAGGGTTTCTTGTTCCGTTCTCCTTCCCATATTGATAACCAGCCACCTGGTAGGCTGGGCGCATTCCTGGCCACCTGGTAGGCCTGCGCAGTCGCGAATTCTGTGCTCGTCAGCCAGAGTTCCATAGAACAAATTCGCTCTCCTCTGCATCCTCCTTCCATCCGTCAATGGCTCAAGGTGGCAAAAGGCCTTCTGGCGGCCTTTGCAGAGTAACTAGTGGTCCGAAGTGCCTCCAAAGAGAGAAGGAACGAGGGGGCTTTTGAAGGCGCCCTCATGTGACGGCCACTCCCATGTTGGCCATCCCAGCCGTAGAGTCCTGCTGGCTCTCCCGCTTCCTCAGCAAGGCGGGCAGAGTGCAGCAGGGCATGCCTTTGCAACCTTCCTGCCTCCCCCCATAAGGGCGGCAGAAGAAGAGGAGCAAGTAGTGTTTTGTTGCCTGCTGGCTCCTAGTAGCTCTTAGGCAGGGCTTTCCACAGGCATCTGAAGAGTGCGAAGACAGATGCTGTGTCGTTTGCCGTTTTCAGGTCTGCAGTCGGAGTCCACAGAGGAAGGCTGCTTGAGACGAAAGTTTGGCAATGAAACTTAGTCCTACTGTTTGCCAATTCCCGTCCGCAATCGGAGTCCACAGAGGAAGATTGCTGGAGAGGGATTGCAGGGACAGCTTGACTCGTAGTGGCCGTTGGCCTGTGCCTAGTTCATGTCGCAGTCAAAGGCGAACTGATTGCCATTGAACTTGATGAAGCAGGCCGAGTGGAAGCAGATAGCCATAGGCTTGTGCCAGGTGCATTTCAGTCCTTCATAGCTACTGAGCAGGGAAGAAATGTGTTGGCCATTGAAGAGCATTGATGCATCATTTCATTCAGTGACCAATTGATTGGTGCAGAATGATAGGAGGTCAATGGGCATCTTGAGGCTGTAGGCGGAGATCTGGATGCCTTAGCTGATGCAGATTTGCTCCACCACACGGGCCAGCAAATCTAATAAGATGCAGAGTAGAAACCGAAGTTTCATTGATATCTTCTTTTATTCATCTAGGATAATAGAAGCATTGATGTTGAAGGGCTCGCCGGATTTATTTCATTAAAGTAGAACTTTAATGCCATAGTTGGCGACATCTTGAAAGGCAGAGTCAATGCCTCTCCTTTTGGACCTTTTGAAGGGTGAAAGGAGGCAGAAGGTTTGCAGGTGATTGTCAGTGTCCATCTATATGCTGTCCAAGCTGGATCTGCTGAAGCAGTTCTGGGACTTTCTGGAGCTCCGCAGGGAGTGCTTGGGGGTGTAGATGGAGGAGGTTGGAGGGTTGTGGGGGACTGTTGGCGTCCATCTGTGCGCTGTCCAAGTGGCGCCGGCTGGAGAAGCTCTGCATCTCAGAGATGCCCAGCTGGGCATGCTTGGTGGAGCAGGGTGCACTCTTGGCCAATCTTGGCTTGTCGAGGTTGGATGGGGGGTTGGGGGGTAGAAGGAAGGTGCTATGAAGACTTGCAGATATGCCTGCGGTGCAATAGGCGATGTTCTTGTAGCAGCGGTAGAAGAGGCTGGTCTTCAGCATCCGTCCCTATGAGGAGTAGAGAGGGGGTTTGAGGATGTGATTGATGATGGCGTTGGCGCGTTTGATGCGGGTGCTGTCCATCTGTCTGTGGAGGTGCTAGGCCCTGGCCATTTGGCTCAGGTTCCAGGATATTCTAGGCCCTGGCCAGTTGGCTTAGGTTCTGGCTCTGGGTACCCTTCTCTCTCACCTGGTGGCAAAAGTAGAGGCTGAGGTGAGGGATGAATTGAGATGGACACATATGTTGGCGGTGCAAAAGGCAGGCTGGCTAAGCTAGGCAAGGCTTAGGCGCCTGTCGCAATTGAGGCTGTGAGGGGTGAGAGGGATGCGTTGAGGTGGACACATATGTCGGGGGTGCAATGGGCAGGCATGCGAGGCTAGCAAGGCATGGGCATCTTGCACAAGCGAGGCCACCAGAGGGAGGGCAGGAGGCCTTTGGCTGAGTCACTGTCAGAGGGCGGTAGGGCCTGGTGCAGGCTGGCCATGTATAGGCAGCAAGAGGGAGGGCTGGATGCCTTTGGCCATGCCATTTTGGCATCGAAGAGTGATGAGGGCCTTTCAAGGGTAGGGAGAAAGTAGTACTTTCTGTTCGCTTCTGATGATGGTGAAGTTTGGGTGGTTCTGAGAGTTGCATTAAAGTTACGCAGCTCAGGATAACAGCCGTATCAATTTGCCGCAGCTCGGGATGATGCTGAGCAAACTGCTCTGGTTGACGCTGCGATGGGAGTTAGTGCAGCTCGGGATGACAGTGTCCAATTTGCTCGGGGTTATGGCAGCAAATGAAATTGATGCAACTCAGGATGATGGTGGCCAATTTGCTTGGGGTTACGGCAGCGAGGAACTTTCTGCAGCTTGGGATGACGCTGGGCAAGTTGCTCTTGTTGAAGGCTACGAAGAAGTTTACGCAGCTCGGGATGATGGTGGCCAATTTGCTCAGGTTTACAGCGGCGATGAAATCGATGCAGCTTGAGATGACACTGGCAAATTGGTCGGGATGATGGCTGCATGGATGACCCAGGTTGCAGACTGCGAAAAGGAATGCAGCTCGGGATGACAACCAGGTGATCCTTGACGTAGCTCGGGATTACAGGTGCTGAGTTTGAGAGGCAGGGCGGCATTGGGCCGGCTGCCAGTGCAGAGCTCTCTCTCAGTAGGCCACTCCAAAAGAGGCTTCAACAAGTTGCGCAAACTTTAAGTTTAGTTTAACTCTTGCCTCCTTTGGAGTCATCGAAAAGAAGCGTAGATAGAATTTGCATATCTCAATAGATAGTGCAAAGTCTGGCAGGCGACGAATTGATTGCAGTTGGCCAATTCATTGGCGTGCAGGCAGAAGCCGTTGGGGAAGCCATCCAGGTTTCCGTAGGCCAGGTACACCACCGACCTCTTACTGTTAGGCGTAGTAAGGAGGGGGTGATAGTGGGGGCCTTTGAGGAACTGGATAGGACGTCTTCCTAGGGGCAGAGCTTCATGGCGCTGTGCGCATTCATGCAGCTGCCAGAGTCAAAGATGACACAGATGCTGAACTTGTTCTGCTTGATGCCAGAGCAGAAGATGGGCAGGAAGCAGTAGCCGCAGTCGATCAGAACAGATTCTTGAGGCCAGTTGGTGTTGCTGATGGCAGACTGGAAGTGGCAGAGGCCGCAGTGGAAGCTGTCCAGCATGCCGCACTGGTTGCAGTCTGTGGTGTTCAGGATACAGTTGTGGCCATTCAGGAAGCCATAGTGAAAGCAGCAGTTGTTGTCCAGAAGTTATGCTGTCTTCAGGGATGGGCAGAAGGAGGAGAGCAAAGGTCTCTGGAGGAGCCTTTGTGGCCAGCGTTGATTGTTGGAGCATACGCAGTGGGCGGAGGCCTTGAAGGCGTTGTGCTCGCAGTTGATGCTGTCCATGAAGTAGTCCTTCTGGCCGATGGTGGGCAGGCTGGGGTTGCAGGTGACCGGAAGGTCATAGAAGCCACAGTGGAGGCAGTCCACTAGGCTGCGCCTGTTGAGGTCGTTGGCAACCATCAAAGAGTAGAGACTGATTCTGAATTGGTTTCGTTGCTTGTCTTCCAGTCCTTGGTCAAAGATTTACGTAATCATAAGAGATTTGTAAATCTTGACTGGTGATGTCAAAAGACAGTGGCCGATTCTGAATCGGGCTGGTCTTTTCTCCAGCGATGCTCAAAAGTTTACAGAATCCGAAAAGATTTCATAAACGGCATTGGCCGGCAAAGATTGCAGCAGGCCGCAGTGAGTTTTGAAAACTGACCGGAGCCAATTTTTGAACTCTAGCAGCAAAGACAAAAATTTCGCTGGTTGGCTGGCAGCTGCAGGGAATTTCAGAATCCGTTCAAGGATAATGAAATTGCCATCGATGGTGCTTGTGTAGGTGGCATGAAAAGAAACTTTGCAGTTAATTTTCGATGCCCAAGCAGTGATGTCATCTCTTGTCTTGAGTGCTGGTGTAGAATGATTTCGCAAAATCCATAAGGATAGAGTGAAATCATTGGAGATGTGCTTGTTTCGAAAAGGAACTTTTCAGTTCATTTTCGGACCCGTTGCAGCAAAGTTGGTGGCAATGATGTTGATTGATGTCATCGATGATGTAGAGAGTTTTGCAATATCCGTTCAAGGATAGCATGAAACTCAGAGCTGCGATGTTGCTGGTGAAGAGCGGATATTGAAAATAGACTCAAAGTCAATTTTCAATTCCTTGCAGCATAGTCGCAGATGTCGTCAAATCAAAATTCACAAAGCCGGCCATGGCTGAGTGAATTTCTGTCGCTGCAGGTGAGCTTGTCTGGCAGCAAAGCAAAAGGAAGTCGATTGCAGGCTGTTTTCGATTTGTGTCCTGTCATGGTAGATAGGTGACTTGAGCAGTTTGACTTGAATGCCATCGTTAGAAGGCGGCAAGATCAAAGGCTGAAGTTGTAGAAGAGGCGCAGTGGGCGGAAGTTGGGCATTGTAGTGGGCTTTGTAGAGGTGGTAGATCGGAGGGTACAGCTTAGCAAGCAAACCAAGCTCTCTGTACCAAACGCTGTGGTGTATTACAGCAGTAACGTAGCGAGATTCTCTTTAGTCGGAAGTCACCGAGCAGGGAAAAGGAAGGGACGACAGGAGGGGGTTATAGACAAGACTGAGCTGAACTCTCTTCCGCCCGCACCATCGGCTCAAGGTCAACGAAACCGGCTAGCGATATGCCACATATGGAAGCTCGGTTAGCCTCTTCATTCTCCACCTCCGCCACCGATTACATCAACTCATTCACTTCCTCATCGCCTCCTTTGCTGGAGTGATGGTTTTTTCGTTTGTGTCCATTTCTCAGATTTCTTTGCCTTTGCCCTATTTTTCTGAGACTCCATGTACTTCTTGGTTTTGGTTGCTTCAGCTTAAAGCAGAGGGTTATTTGGTTTTGGTATTACACCTTTACCAATTTGTTGGCGTCTGGCTTCTTCTGCCGCCCGGAGATACCACACTTCCTCCACCAACTTCGTTGAGTGGATGTCGAAGTGGAGAGGAGCCTCTTGGTTTGGAAGGTCAAGCTGATTGCTGGGCTCTCCCTGCTCCGTTATATCCAAGTCTCGCTCCTTCTGCATAATCCGATTCTTCCATCGGAGTGTCAGACTTCTCTGAACGCATCTCATCACAGAGGATGAAATCAATATCTTCAGAGGCAGCATAACTCTGTTTGCAGATTGGTTGTTGGGCAAGGAGATTGATTGTCTTGGTTGTATTTCCGAATTGTACTCACGGACTTTCGGAATTGACTTTCTTTGTCAGTGACTGCTTTTACTTGTTCGTTCTTAGCACTACTGGCTAGCAGACTTTTAAGGTCGTTAAGCCTTTTTTGTGTAATATTCTTTGTTTTGAAATCATGGAGTTTGTTATTTCTTGTTTCTTGCTCAGCTGTTATCACCCATTTCATTCTGATTGCATCATTTTTGTTAGTTCATTTGAGCGAACAATGTAAACTATTAAAAGTAATATAATGTAAAATAGAAGAGAAATTAAATGGTGTTAATCAAAAAAATCTTCGGTTTTCTTTGTGTTTAGTGCAAATGTATTATGCTTATATAAAATATCAGAAAACCACAATTGAAATATATCTGGAATGAGTGATCAAAGAAATATAAAAAATCTGGCCCAGGAAATAAAGGAAACAACGAATGCCGTGGCTCCTCAGCAAAAAACTAAATACACTGAAAAGATAGATAAATCAGCCAAGTCAGAACAAGAAGAATCAACGCAATATCCATGAGAATAACTACTTGAATGCTCATTGAGAGCTAAGCTTGCTGAAAAGGCATCGGTAGGTCAACAATCACTCCCGGAATGGGCGCAAAAAGGTCTAGCTCATGATTTAGCTAAACCTGATAGGCAATGCGGAGTGGAATGAGCAACCACTATGCCAGATGCAAATCTGTTTCTGGGCCTTCTCTGAAGGCATGTTGGCTGGCCTAAAACGCTGCCAAGCCGCCCTTGCGTTTGATGGGGAGTACTGCCTCCACGTTAGGATCTTTGTTGCACGCCTTTCTGGAAGGCCTCTGCCCTGGCCCTGAACTGCGACGGCAGCAGGGAAGGCAAAGATAGGCAGTGTAAAATGCAGCTGACGGGCCAGCATTCTGCCCCTGTTTCCCAGACAGAGTCTGGAAGATAGCAGTCCAACTGCAAGCGGCATGCGCAGGCAACCCCCCTGCGAACTTCTGACCTGCAACAGGCCCCTCTTTGCGATTAATGAGCCAAGTTTAGCCTTGCCCCAGACACTTCTGGAGGCTATGGGATCGTAAACACGGCCATTTGTCAACGCACCTACCCTCTACCCTCCTGTCATCACCCTCTCTTCATCGCCGCCTTCTCTCTACACACACCCTATTTTCCCTTTGGTCTTTCCTCCTCTGGAGGCCAGGGAATGGAGATCCCGAGATACCTCTGTGTGCTTATGCGAAAGAACCGCCTTGGCCTGCGTTAAACTGTGGCCCCCCAGAGGCCACCATCCAGTCTACTCCAGCCCGCCCCCTGTGGCTGACTCCCCTTTTTTTTTTTTTTTTTTTTTTTTTTTTTTTTTTCTTTTTTTTCCCCCCCCCCCCCCCCCCCCCCCCCCCCCCCCCCCCCCCTCCCCCCCTGATCGGAGGAGGGAGGTCTCAGCTCTGCTGGATTTCTCAGTCACTCACATCTCCTGCCACTGATCCTGCTCTCCTCTTACTCCTGCTCACCCTCCTCTTCCACTCTAATGGCAGACCAGCCTCAAGAGCAGGACGACCGAGTGTCCTCCATGGAAGAAGGAGTGGTGGAGGGAGTAAGGGAGGAGGAGGAAGTGAACATGGGGATAGACGAGCGCCTCTCCAAGGTCTTCGGCAGTGCCGACGACGAAGATGCCCAGGAGGCCCCCAACACTGAGGACGCCGCCCTCGAGCTGCCGCCGGAACCTGGACTCATGGTGGAAGCGAAGTCCCATGCCAGCTCCGGCTCCTCCTCCGCGTCCGACGGCCTCAACTCCCGCTCCCCATCGCCGCCCCCAGCCGCCTCCTCCGCCGCCATCGTCCTCTCCGCCAAGAACCAGGACCTGCTTGCCTTCCAAGCAGCCTCCGTGGAGGGGAGGAGACGCCCCCGCCCACCCGCCCACCGCCACCCGTCCATCCACGAGTGAAGAACAGACAAGGACGCCAAGGAAACTGTCGCCAAGGTGCCCACCTTGGTCTCCTTTCTGCCGCTGGCACCCTCCTCATGGAGGAGCCTGCCAGTCGGCCGCCCTCTTCCTGCTTCCCCCTTCAACCTCCTTCCCCTCCTGCACTACGAAGGAAGAGTGATGGAGGAACTGGCTCACTTGCAAAAGCAAGCTGAAGAGGGCGCGCTGTACTGTGACAGGGCCGCGAGGTACCAAGTTACCCTGGGTAACATGGAGTGGGCCCTAGCGGAAACGCAGCAGGAGAAGAGAGACCTCGAGTCCAGGCTGATACAGCAGCAGGCCGAATTCTCTAGCGCCCAGTTCACCGTCCCAGGCATCAGGCATCTCTCTCGTTTGCAGAAGAGCTACGATGACCTCCAGCAGAAGTACCGCCTTCTCCAGCAGGAGCTGGACAAGGAGGTGCGGAAGCGGGGCGAGGACGCGAAGAGGCACGTGGCCAGCCTCAAGCCAGGACAGGAGGCCATCAACGAGCTGGAGAGACTCCGCAAGAACAACCTCATCCTCACGCCCGCCAGAAAGGCGTTCGTGGGCGAGGTGGTGGACCACGCCCGAGGCCTCACCCTCAAGGCCTGCAA
>JASANA010000076.1:0-109902 GCA_030248095.1 Ptycholaimellus sp. GST1_10
TGAGCTATTGGGGCTGGGAAAAAGCAGAGAGGGCAACTGGGCGTGATCCAGAGACGCCAAGGCTGAGGCTTGGCTGTGGTGGAGAGGTTCCAGTGGGCATCCGCAAATATGAGGCAGGTCCGCTTTGCCTCCTGGTAGGCCAGGGAACGGCCTTCACAGCTGCTTTTCTAGATTTCACAAAGTAATCAGCATAAAGAAATTTCGATTGACTAGGCAGTTGTTTGCCGGACTGCTAGTCAAATCAATAACGAGCTGCAGAAGGATTTGAGCGCAGTGAAGGTGGGTAGGCTGAGTGGCGTTGTAGACTGGGCTTGGCGAGAACTCTCCTTCGTCCACTGCGAAGGTGACCACAGCCTGCAGTCTGCTCAGCTCACCATTCACACACAGACCTTCAATTTGTTCAAATTTTTGGAATGACTTCACTTGGAGGAATGAAGGGGCGAATGAACCGTGGAAAACCAAAAACAAGCAGCGTATTGCTAAGTGGTCGAGTGGCATTAGGAGCTGGTAAGATTTTCCAGTTTTGCTTTCTGAAAACTGCTCGTTTTTTGTGGCATTACCGCAAAATGGCGGAAATAAAGATGTTAGCAGTTATATTACATTATAAATACTATTTTTTGAAACAATCTGTCGCAAAACAAGGTATTCTCGGCTGTTGCCAAGATGCGTGGCCTTTTACTAAGTAATAAGCTCATGCTTCGTTGCTAAATTTTCCAAATGCTATGCCTTCTAATCCAATGATACGGCTGACCATAATAACCAGTGAATTTATGCTTGTTCAAATTTTTTTTCAAAATGTATGATTGTTCAAATTTTTGAAACATCAAGATTTAAGGTTTTTGGCCATACATCAACATATAATATATATTCTTCACAAATCCCTTTTAACAGCTTCAAGGTACCACCTCAACAAACGTACCTGCCAAAATTGAGCTGATTTTATTGAAAAACCAGCGATTAATGGATGTTCGAATTTTTGAAACATCGATATTTTGGAATTTTGCCCATAAATCAATAAATGATCAATTTTCTTAAAATTCTTTTTCTCAACTTCAAGATGTCATCATGACAGACGTACAAGCCAAAATTCAACTGATTTCATTGAAAAACACTGGATTTATGGATGTTTGAATTTTTGAAACATCAAGATTTAAGGTTTTTGTTCATAAATCGGGAAATAATAAAAATTTTCAAAATTCCTTAAAGCAGTTTCAAGATATCACCACGACAGGGGTATATGCCAAAACTCAACTGATTGTATTGAAAAACCATGGGTTTATTCATGTTCAGATTTTTGAAACATCAAGATTTTGGTTTTTTGACTATAAATCAAGAAATAATAAATATTTCAAAAATTCCTTTTGCCAGCTTCGAAATGTAACTTAGATGGACGTATCTGCCAAAAATCAGCTAATTCCATTGAAAAACCAGTGATTTAAGATTTTTCGTATTTTGAAACATCAAAAATTGAGTTTTGGGCGAAAATCAAAAAATTACGCCAAGCACCAAAAATGGTCCCGAGGCACCACCTAGGCGGACCTTCATGCAAAAAATCAGCCAATTTCGTTGAAAAACCGCGGAGTATGGACCTGGGACACACATATATATATATATACTAGTAATATTGGTCAGTGGCCGCGCTTCGCGCGGCCACCCTTTTCATTTCCGTTTTTTTCTATTTCTCCATCCTTTTCATTTCATTCTTTTCATTCCTGTACAACACACACCTCGTAATAATTATTACCAAAAACTTTTGTTCACAACCATCTAACAAAATTACTCATAAGCATTTAATTTGGTTCAGCAGAGCAAAAGTCAAAAACACGCAAGCTTATGGGATAGCTGCTCAGCAAAGCAAATCTAGGCTCAATTACTGATGCCTCTGTCATAAGCATTCAATGATGCCTCTGTCATTGACAGCCCACATATCCATACTAATGAATGCCTTGAAACATCAGCACCCCGAGTAGAGCCCAAATCGCAAAAATTCACTTCACTCAATGCAATTTTTTAATAATTTATTTTCAAAAAGTTGAAAATGTAAATTGATAATCTTAAAAAGAACTGTTTTGCCTTGAATTGAAAAAAAAGTCCGACAGGAAAAGTCAAAAATTGAATGAGCTAGAGCAAAGTAAAGTTAAAAAAGACCTAAAAATGGCAAAAATTGACACGTTTTCACTCATAATTTATTATTAAGGAAAAACTGCGAGGACTTCCCTACATATTTTGGAGAACTCACTGAGTTCTATCCAAAATGATATCATATGCCTGGAAACACTTTGAAACCATTCTGCACCGAGCATTTCATCACCCGTATTATATAAGACTAGGTTGAGCTTCGCCGTCGCCTACGGCGACTATAAGGAAGCAGCTACAGAAATTACTGATGACCCGAATTACAAATTTTATGGGTAATAAAAGTCGGCTGCAGTAAGGAGCTTTACTTCAATTTATTTGGTTATCTACCACTATCCCGCAACGCGTTTTTTGGATAAGTGGTTAACATTTCATTAGGGGGAGTAGTTGGATAAGTTTTCATTTGGTGCGGGGGGGAAATTGGATAAGTTTTCATTTTGGGGTGGGGGTAATTGGGTAAACTATCATTTGAGGGGGGGGGGGTACTTGGATAAGTTTTCGGGGGGTGACTGCGTTTAAATATGTTTAAAGCTCCATTAAATTTGGGGGGATAATTGGATAAGTTTTCCTTTGTTGGATGTTTTTAGGGGGACAGTTTAACTCTAAAAAAGTAGTATCGATGCGTTTTACCATGTTTAAAGCGTCCTTAAATGTGGGGGGGGGGGTAATTGGATAAGAGTTCATTTGGGGAAGGGCTCCAAATTACACACAAAAAATCGTAACCAAAAAATGCGGATGCTGCCGCATTAGGCCATACCAGAATGAATTTGTTTAGCAATGAATTTGCAGAAAGAGAGGCAAACGAATGGGGGAGGCCACAAGGTTAAACGGCTGGGGGGCAATCTGATGATAAAAAGAAGGCAAATGGTTGGGGGCAAATGAATTGTAGGATTTAGGTTGAGCTTCGCCGTCGCCTACCGCGACTATAAGGAAGCAGCTACAGAAATTATTGATAACCAAAAGTTCAAATTGGTAATAGAAAACCGGCTGCAGTAAGGAGTTTTACTACAATTCATTTGGCTTTCTCCCACTATCCTCCAACACGTTTTTGGATAATTAGATAAGATTTCATTTGGGGGGAATAGTTGGATAAGTTTTCATTTGGTGCGGGGGGATTGGATAAGTTATCATTTGGGGGGGGGGGTTATTGGAGAAGTTTTCATTTGGGCGGATAATTGGATAAATTTTTGGATGACAGATGGAATCGAAAAAAATAGTTTTTATGTGTTTAAATATTTTAAAGGGGGATTATTGGATAAGTTTTCATTTTTGGGGGATAATTTGATGTTTTTTGGGGGACAGTTGGACTCGAAAAAAATAGTTTTGACAAAAACTGGCAAAAATGGTTATTTTTGGTGATTTTTGGAGGTTTTTCCTATAGCTCCATAATTTCTAAATATTGTTTACATCCGGGACCCTGATTTTTGAAATCTAAGCACCAAAATGGACCCAAAACTATTAAAAAAGTACAAATTAATAAAACTATATATTTAATAGTTTGAATGGGGCATGGCGAGCTGGTATGGGACAAAGAGACAAATTTTTGTTATGTGGCAAAGGATTTGCATGTAACATGCTGGCAAGGGCTTGGGGACTGGAATGAAGCAGGTGAGAGTAGGCAAATAGTTTGGGAGTTTGTTTCTTGGTTTGTAGATTGGAAATTGCAATTGAGCATGGAGACAATTGATTGAGTGTTGGAAGGGAAAGGAGACAAAGTATTTAGGGTCAGTATAGTGCTGATTGATGGCGACAGATTTGAAAAGAAAATGGATTGATTGGGCTGCATGGGTCCCGCTACACGGGTGCTCAGCTTTTTGTCATGCATTTGTAAGCTGTAAGCTGTAGTTTTATTTTATTCAGAAAAGGATTCGCAGAGAGGGAGGCAAATGGTTGGGAGATGGCGAATGGCTTGGGGAGAATGGCCGGGGGATCAAGACTGGGGGGCAAATCGTTACTAAAATTTAGTAATTGCATTATTCGAAATGGGGGGTTAGCTCAACAAGGAAAGCAAAAGGCAAGGGGCAAATGGCTTCAAGAACTTGAAAGGGGAAGTTTATAAACGGGAGGCAACATTTAATGATACGACTTAGGTTAATGATGATGATGGATTTGGGCTGCATGGACCCCGCTACACGGGTGCTCAGCTTTTTTCATGCATTAGCCTCTTCTTTTGGTCTATTGACTCTTTTGAGGATCACTGCACCCAGTGGCCAAATTACAGCCACACCAAGTGAATGTTACACTTGGCTGTCCTCAAGGGACTTCAAAAATTAGGCAGTCAACTAAAGGTCAGGACGCCTCTGAGGTAGTCAGGTTTTCTCTAGCTGCATGGAATCCTATGTGTAATGACTAAAACTTAGTCAAAATAAGTAGCCTCCCAAAACTGCGCAGTTCAAAAACATTAGAAAAACTCACATTTTTGATGTTTTAACCATGTTCCCGTGATCGGTGCAAGCTCTCACCACCTCCATCGTGTTCCCCGACCCTGATTTACCCAAAACCATCTTTACTTCCCATGCAGAGGCTGTAGTTGGAGTGCTCCCCGTGATGACCCACAGGACAGGCTCCTGCTTTATATATAGAGACTAGGTTGGGAGGGCCTGCGGCGCACATCTAAATAATTTTAGTAGCGATTTTAGACATTCTTTATGTCAAATTATTGTTTTATCAAAATTTTATTCTATTTATCATATTGCTTCTCATCAACATCTCTTTGTTTTCAATTTAAATGGCATTTTGATGTTTTTTAACATCCAAATTGATATTTTATCGGCCAGCCAATCATCAGTTTTCCTGTCCAATTATTAGTTGAAAGTTATTTATTTTTTAGATTTTGTTAATTTCTTGTTTGTCTTTTTAAATGTCATTTCATTCGTTGGTGCGATTTTTGTTAGTTTTGAACAAATTATGATTCTTTCGTGTGTTGTTTTTTAAAGACATTCCAATTCGAATTTAAAATTTAAAATTTACGGAGCAACCGGTTTGAGCAGGTTTTTCAATTAAAGAATAACTGAATATTAATTAAATGTAGTATATTCGGTATTGTAATTATATTCAGTATTGGCCGTTTGCAGTTATATCTAAGCGTGACACGATTAATTAATTGAATATAAAATGATTAATTAAGAAATTAATCTATAAACTCCAATGCAACGCTTAATTTCGATTCAATTGTTTAGATTTTAGTTTCAGTATTCAGTACGGTTCAGGTTTGCATTCCCGATTAAAATTTTATGCGCAGTTAATTCTTCTTCAAAAAATCCCTGACAATTCCGCCTAGAAAGCGGCACTGAAATAATCAAAATCATTGAAATTGAATCTAAAATTGGCCTTCGAAAATGAAATTTCTCATTCCCGCTCAATACAGAATGACTGAATGAGATAGCTGATCTTCGCAGTGCTCACTGTCTTGTTTAAGAATCGCTGAAAACTTACTTCGTTGGGTATCTGGCTAAACTGCGCAGATTCTGAATGCCCGAAAAATGACCTAAATTTGAAGAAAATTGCCATTTTCGATATTAAAAACAAATTTTTGCAATTCCATGCACCCCTGGATCAAGTTAGGCAGCCCCGATTTACCCTTTAAACACCTTTAAAACTGCAAAAAGACAAATTTGCGAATGTTGGGAGAGGCCTGCGGCGCACATCGAATTTTTTTAGTACTTTTAGAGTGAATTTAAGTTTTTCGGATTTCATTTTTTACATGATTTTTTTTGATAATTTTTTTACGCTTCTTCTATATTTCTCAGTTTCAAGTTATGACAGAATTATGACGTCTCTTTCATGTTTCTTTCAGTTATGGCGTTTCTTTCACATTTTGAATTGCATTATCCCGTCTCTTTGTTTGCTACCAATTTTTCGTGTTTTATTTGTGCATCATATGTCTCTTGCTTTTCTCACTATAGTGCTTTTATTAGGATTGTATTTCATGCTTCAATTCATTTAACTAATTTTGTGCAATTATATTTTTTGTATTTATCCTAAAAAGTTTGATTTTTATTTGGAAAACAGTTTCATTTTTTTTTGTCTTCTCTATGCTGCGATTCTAAGTCATCAAATATCCAAAGCAAAAGCTAAGTTGATTTTAATTGGTAATTTATTTTTTAAAGTTCACGTTGAGTCCTACATTAAACATGGCATTTTTTTTCGAAATTTAGTAGACCCAAAATTAATCCATCCCACCAAATTTACAAAGTTTTGCTTTACTGTTCAGCGCTGTGCAGTAAATGCTTATCAAAGAAAAGTGCATTAAAAATGCAGGGATGAATTTCGCAATTGGCCCTTACAACATTCAGAAATGCATAATGCTTCGCAATCAAGCTTCATTCTTCCAGATAAGACAAATGCGCTTGATACATCCAAGTGGATGATTAGTTGATATGTACTCACTGCCGATTTAAGAAATCCCTGAAAACTTGCATCGTTGGGTACCTGTCCAAACTGCGCAGATTTGTAATGCCGAAAAATGACATAAATTTGAACAAATTCGACATTTTCGAGGTATGAAAACAAATTTTGCAACCTGGGGGAGTTCTGATTGAGTTTCGGCAGCCCTGAATTACCCTAAAAACATCATTCAAACGCCAAAAATGCAGAATTGGGACTGCGCGGCGTGCCTTCGTTACAGACAAGGCCTAGCGTTCATATACTGGATATATATATATATATGCGGACAGACAGACACAAAAATGGGGTAACTGCTTAAGCTGGCCTTGGCCGCCCGCCGCTTCGGGCAGGGCGCCAGAGCTCCTCCGGCCTCCGGGCACGGGTGCTATGGCCCCTACGCTTCGCCTAGCATATTTCGTATGCTAGGCTACGCTCCGGGGCCTCCGCACCCATGCCCTCCGGCCTCCAGAGCTCTGACTGCCCTGCCCTCCGCGGCAGGCGGCCTTCAGCCACACAAAAATCATATGTGAAAAAGCATGTAATATTCTCAACAAGTTTACTGCAAATAAGGTGCATATCACGTCAACCTTTGCGGCGATGGCAAACAAGCTAGATTTTCCAGGAAAAGCTTTAGATTATTGCCTATTGGGCTGTCATGTCGAATATTTTCTGTCCCACTGCCTTCAACGATATGAGGACGATAAATGAGGCTGGAATCTGGCGATAAGCCAGCAACAACGTGAAATCAAACTTTTCCTAAATAAAAGTCACTCGCACTTGATCCCGCATTTGCCTACATCAGCTTGGTGACTATTTCATCGTCAAATACCAACATGAACAGAAAATGTTGTGGAGCGGAATTAATAGTTTTGCGGTGGCGCCTGCCGAGCCTGAATTGCCCTGCTTTTGCAGCCGCACTCAATCTTTGCCTCCACCCTCTCTTTCCCACGTTTTGCTTAGAATAAAACAACCAGCTTCCTACATAAAATCGCACGGCCAAGAGGAGGTCCGCCAACGTGGCCTCCGCAAATTGGAGCCTGTGGGTTCTCGTCTTCCTCCTCCGCTTCCGGCACTTCGGCGGGGAGAAGCTCCGTGATGGGAACAAGAACCTGGAGGTGCAGGACAATGGCAAGCTCAGCGTCAAGGCCAGCTCCCATCACTTCGACACCAGCTACAAGTTCGCCATCTCCAGTCCCAACCTCTCTCACCCCTTTCAACTTCTTCTTCACACCCACTTTCTCTATCCCTTAGCTCTAGCAGGCATTATCTGCGAAAGCTTCCCCAACTTCCATTCCTTCCACTCCTTCTTCTAGAACCTTCTCTAGGGGGCTTGCGCTTGTGACATCACACCCTTGACTGAACTCGCCTTGCACCCAATACCTACCTACCTCTCCTCCAACTTCTTCCACCTTGGTTTGCGTTGCGCAACCCTGGCTTCTATCTAGCTCCAAGCTATCCACTATCCCTCACCCTCTCCTCACTCAACAGTCCTCATCAGGACTTTAAATCAGAACAAGTTCACCTGCTCAAGCATGGCCGTCCCCCAGCGAGTGGCCTACTTCCTTCAGGGCCATGACAACTGCAACCAGGCCTGCCAGCTGGGACTGGGGCACTCCAACCGGCACTCCTACAACAAGTTCCTCTGCACCCTCTGCGGTCACACCGTCTACCGCCGCTCTGCCGACGACGCCTTCGTCCCCCCTGGCTCCGCCAGCATGGATGTCTGGAGGGCTCTCTTCGACGCCACCCAGGCTGCCGCCGAAGCCCATCGCCGACAACCTACAATCGTCTGCCACACCTGCAATCCAGAAGAAGGCGATGACCCCTATGCCCACTCCATCAAGTCTCAGCTCATCGACCAGAACCTATGGGATCAGGAGGACCAGGTACGCTACTGACCAGTTCCAAACCTTCACCATACACAGGCGAGGCTGGCAGCAGATGAAGGAGACAAAGGAGATGAAGAGGAAGAGGAGAGTGATGAAGGGGAGGAAGAAAGGGGAGGGGAAGAAGGGCGGGTGGAGCAGCAGGAGGGCGGGGCGGAGCGGGAGGCCGAGCCGAGAGCAGGACCCGCTGCCGCCGCTGCACCAGCCCCAGCTCCAGACCAGGCCCAGATTCTCCAAGAGCTAGCAGATGCTCGAGCAGAGGTCCAGCATCTATGAGCAAACGCAGAAGAGCACCGCCTGGATGAGGCCATCACCGCCGCCCGAGCAGCCGGCATCGACGACAGCTTCAACACAGCCCAGAGTGCAGCCTCTTCAGTTTGCCTGCCACCACCACGCCCACGCCTTCCACTGCCTCCTCCACCAGCACCAGAAGCACCACAAGCCCAACCGGCACAATCACCGCCTCCAGGCCTGTCAACAACTTCAGGTCCCAATCTCACCTCAGTCTTCCAGGTCCTCTTGGATATGCTCGCATTGGCTCTCAGTCGTCAGCCACAAGAGTACCAAGACCCAGCTTGGCCCAAACTCAGCAAGCTCTCTCCAAGCCTGCCTATGTTCGATGGCCGGGACATGAGCCAGTTCAGGCGCTGGTGGGAGGAGTTCCAGTACCTGGTGGTGGAGAACAAGATGCTCAACGACAATGCTTGCTTTGCCTACCTTCTCACCACCCTCAAGGGAGGAGCAAAGGCCAAGGTGCAGCATCTGAGCGCAGCGGACCCGAACAGCTGGACGGAGGCCAGCCGCATCTTGGAGGAGGTCTATGGAGACCCGGATGCAACCAAGTCCATCCTCTACAGCAAGCTCGCCCGCCTTGCCAGCATCAAGGAGAACGAGGTCGTCGCCTTCTATGACAAGCTCAGCATCATCGTCTGCAAACTCAAACACCAGGGCGTCAAGAACCAGGATGACCTCATCTATCAGGTGCTGCCTCGCCTCCCCTACACCATGCAAGAGCGACTATGGTGCTCCCGGCTGGAGAAGCGGCTCCTGCCCACGCCTCAAATGGAGGAGCTGCTGGCCTGGCTATGCCTGGAGATCCAGGTCCGGGGACCTCAGCTGGCCTTGGAGAAGGAGAAGAAGGAAGGAGGGAAGCCGGAGAAGTTGCCCTCCCAGCCCTACAGCCTTCAGTTGAACCAGGCGGGCGGGGAGAAGGAGGAGGAGGACTCCGGAAACAGGAAAAAGAAGAAGAAGAAAAAGGGAAAAGAGGCCGCAAAGGCCCCAGGGGAAGGAAAAGAGGCCACAAAGGCCCAGGGTAATGTGGAGCCCAGCTCTCATACCCAACCACCCTGCCCCTACTGCGACAAGGAAGGCCACTGGGTGCACCAGTGCAAGGAGGTGATCCAGGTGAAAGAATGGCGTCAGAAGGTGAAGGAGAAGGGGCTCTGCTACAACTGTCTCAGCTCCAAGCACACTGTCACCGAGTGTCCCAGCAAACGCACCTGCTGCACCTGCAGCCGCAAACACCATACCAGCCTCCACCAGGACAAGAATGTGAGCTTCACAGCAACCCAGCTGGGGGAGGAGTCGGAGGAGTTGGAGGAGGAGAGCAGCCACGCCTTCACCACCGCCATTGGCCCTGCCTCCAACAAACTCACCGACATCACCATCTTGCCCTACTTCAAGACTCTCGCCTACAATCTCAAAACTGGCACCAGCACTCCAGTCACGGTCCTGTTGGATGGATGCAGTGATGTGAGCTGGGTGGAGGAGGAGACGGCGGCAGCGCTTCAGCTATGGCAAGGACCACACTTCACGGTCAACGTGGCCACAGCGCAGATGGAGAAGAAGACAAGGTGCCAGATGAGCGAGGTCCAGCTGGAGCTCTGGCGCAAGGATGGGGACCAGCTCGGCATCATCGCCCGCACCACCCGCAATGTCACCAGCAGCCTCAACGTCGGCGGCTTAGAGGTCAAGAAACCTCACCTCAAGGGCCCCTACACCAACCTCCCACCAGCCAAACTCAAGAGCCTTTGGGTGAACCTGCTACTAGGAGCCGACTACCTGGAGCAGGTGACAGGACCAGGAGTGGCAATAGCAAAGGCGCTGTCAGCGGAACTGACAGCCGTCTCTACGCCCTTCGGCCGCATCCTCAAGGGCCGCGTCAAGGCCAAGAACCTCAAGCTCAGCAACAGCTACCGGAGCAACTGCTTCACAGCGCACTGCAGTCAGGAGGATCAGTTGGCAGCAGTGGTCAGAGAGCAGATGGACCTGGATATCCTCACCTTCAAGGCCAAGGAGAACAAGGAGGGCAGCAACTGCCAGATGCAGAAGCTGCTGGAGACGCTCACTCAGGATGAGGATGGACGCTACACCATACGCCTCCCCTTCAAGACCGACGCCAGTGCCCTCCAGAGCGACTTCAGCTCAGCCTTTGCCAGAACCAAACGCATCCATGACAAGCTCAGCGTGGAAGGGTGCAAAGAGTACTATGGAGTCTTTGACCAGCACCTGAAGAATGGGTTCCTGGAGGAGGTGAAGGAGATGGCCAAGCCCGGACAGCTGGTGCACCACCTCAGCCACTTTGGAGTGGAGAAGGAGGAGAGCGAGATGACGAAGCTCAGACCCGTCGTGAACGCCAGCGCCAAGAGCCACTCCAGCCCCAGCCTCAACGACCTCCTGGAGACTGGCCCGGACCTCCTCACCGACCTCCTGGCCCTCCAGCTCCACATCCACTGCTACTCCGGCCTATTTCTCTCAGACGTGAAGAAGGCTTTCTACCAGATCCGCATTCATCCAGAAGACAGAGACGCCTGCCACATCATCCTGCCCAAGAACCTGGAGCACCCGCTGGACCAGTCCAACTTCCAAGTCTTCCACTTCACTAGCCTGATCATGGGGTCAACGAGCAGCCCCTGGGTCCTTCTTGCCTGCATCGGGCACCTCTGCGAGGAGGAGGCAAAGGCGGCGGAGGAGAAAGGAGGGACGCAGCATGGACTCACGCCAACAGAACTCCAAGCCCTACCTCAAGCCACCTACATGGACAACGTCGTGGGCACCTACGACAGCATAGAGGAAGGGAAGAGGAAGGCGGAGGGCTACAAGGCAGTGTTCAAGGACGTGGCGATGGAACTGCGAGAGTTTGCCAGCATCAACAAGGACGTCATCAGCAGCCTCCCTGATGCCTCTGTGCACAAGGACTCCAACATCCGCGCCCTCGACCTCATCTGGGACCTGGAGCAGGACAAGTTCAGCCTCGCGCTGCCCAAGCTACAGCAGCTCAAGGCCAAGTCCAGCTACACAAAAAGGGAGCTCCTAGCTGCAGCTGCCCGCGTCTATGACATCTACGGCCACTACCTACCCATCACTCTTCAAGCAAAACTCTTCTTTCGTCAACATGGTCTGGGGATGAAGAAATGGGGCGATAAGGTGGAAGGGAAGCTGAGCAAGGAGTACGTGGACATCGTGGAGCAGTTGGCCAGTCTGGGGGAGCGCAAGCACAACTGGCGCCTGAACCTGGACAGGAACAAGCCCGTGGAGTTCATTGTCTGCAGCGATGCCTCCACCAAGGCCTTCAGCTTCATCATCTTCACAAAAAAGAAGGTGACAAGGTCGACTTCCTCTATGCTAGGAGTTGGCTGATAGGGAAGCAAAGCGGCACCAGAGTGACTGTGCCTCGCACGGAGCTCTGGGGAGCACTGGCTGGTGCTAGAGCCTCACAAAAGATCCGCTCCCTGCTCACCTCTCACCTTCAAGTCCTCACCATTCACCTCTTCACCGACAGCCAAATCGTCTACTGGTGGATCAAACCGAACGAAAGACTCAAGCATCCCTATGAGAAGCGACGGGTGGAGGAGCTGCTGAACTACGTGGACAAGGCCAACGTCCACTTCATTGGCAGCAAGGAGAACCCAGCCGACTTCGCCACCCGCCCTCTCAAGGCCAAGGAACTCACCGCTGACCACCTCTTCTATCACGGCCCCAACTGGTTCACACAAGCTGCTGCCGAGTGGCCAGATGAAGGAGCCGACCTGGAGGAGCTGCCAGTGCTTCTGGAGGAAGGAACACCAAGGCAGGGAGTCTGGGATGAAGAAGGAGTGATTTGTGCCCTGTTTTCAAAAGATTCCAGAAAAGATGCCCAGAATGGCACACCAAAAGAGGCTCAAATCCCACCAAAAGAGGCATAAGGCCCACCAGAAGAGGCTCAAAGCCCACCAGTAACCAGCCTACTGGAAAATTTTGACAAAAAAAGGCTCAAAGGCTATCGGCATTTGGTAGGTGCGTTAGCCTGGGTCAAGAGATGGAGGAAAGGATGGAAGAGAGGCGAGACTCTGGGAGGACCAAAGCTGTTGGGAGAGGAGAGGAATGAGGTGGAGAAGCTCATCCTCCGTGCCCTCCAGTCCAAGCTCACCCACAGCCAGAAGCAGACCTTCAACACCAAGCAACCCGACGAGGATGGACTCCTCTGGGCCAAGGGTCGCCTTCACCTCACTCTCAGCCCCTACCTCCTACCAGAGCACTGGGTCTCCAAGCTCATCGTCTCTGACTACCACTCCAAGCTCGGTCACACAGGCCTCTTGCACACACTCAGCGCTGTCCGCGAACACTACTGGATCCCCAAGCTCAGACGCCTCACTCTCTCTTTTCTCAAGGCCTGTCCAACCTGCCGTCACCTGAAAGCCAGTCCAGCCCCACCGCCTCCTCATGGACAACTTCCACACTCATGCCTATGCATCGAGGCCCCACCCTTCACTTCCATCATTGCAGACCAGCTCGGCCCCATCAAGATCCTGCACAAGGACGGGGAGAGCAAGTGCTGGATCTTCATCACACTCTGCAACGTCACATGCACCATCTTCTTCGACCTCCTACTCGACTACTCAGCCACTTCCATCACCCACTCCTTTAAGCGACTCTGGAGTTGGCGGGGAGTGAGCAGCGGGGAAATCTACATGGACCGGGCTACGGCCTTCGTGGGCGCCGCGGGGGTGCTGGAGAAGGAGATTGAGGAGGCCCTGGGGGAGGACAACCTCACTAGCTTCCACTTCCACCTGGGCGCCATACGGGCACCATGGATGCAAGGAGGAGCAGAAAGGATGGTGCGGACACTGAAGGAGGCACTGCGAGTGCTGACCTGGGGATGGGCACTGGACGACGAGGAGCTCAGGACACTCTTGCTCTGCCTCGCCGCCATCATCAACAGCCACCCACTCACCTACTCCACCTCTGGACCAGATGACTTACGGCCGCTACACCCACTGGACTTCCTGGTGCCCGGCTACTGCCCCCAGGCCTACCTGCTCACCAAGCTTCCGCCCCCTCAAGGACAACAAGCTAAAGCTCTGCGCCAGTGCCTACTCTATCAGGCCCAAGCTCTGAAGGAGGCCCAAGGAAGGTGGAGGCAGGAGTACCTGCAGATGCTCTGGGAGCGAGACAGGTGGAGGAAGGCAAGGGGCGGGCAGCCAGAATGGACGGTGGGCAGCGTGGCGCTCTTGGATGATGACAGCAAGCAAGCCGACTGGAAGCTCCTCCGCATCACCGCCCTCCACCCTGGCAAGGATGGGCATCTTTGCTACGTCTCCGCCAGGATGACTACGGGGCATGAGAGCACCTACCCAGTCTGCCGTCTGGTCTCCGTGGAGCTACAGGAGGAGGAGCTGGACGACAGCTGCCAGTCCGCTTCTGCACCCTCTTCAGCAAGCGCATAAAGGGTCCCTGCTTGTGCTCCGGCACTTGCATACCCTCTACACATGGTGCTCTGATTTCAATTTGACGGACACTGCTGCTGGGTGCGGGAATTGCAAGGCTGGAGTGGGAGGAGCGAGGGAGACGCAGGGTGTGGGAAAGGAGGGCGGCTGGGTGGGCGAGGAATGCGAGATAGGACGGCGGCTCCCCTCTGGACCACCCACAGCCATCAGCCCACTCGCCTCCACACACACTCCCAGCACCTCGCCAGCGCTTTCATCACTCATGTTCACACCTATTCTGCATTCACTCCCAACTTTATCCAAACTCTTCCCCTTTGGCCCATGTCTAAGCCTTATTTGTCTCCAAACTTACTCTACCCCAATTTTCTTCCTACTCCTTTCGCATTCTTGCTCCGATTTCTGGCCAGCCCGCAAAGCAAAGCAAAAGAGCTTGGGAGTGCCTCTTGCCCCCGAGCCCAAGTGTGTCCAATTCTGCTCGATCTTTGCTATGGAAAGGCTTGGAAGAGGAGTTGAGGATGTGGAGGGGGAGTGGAGGGAGGAAGGGGAGAGAGGAGGGGCGGGGGTGAGGGAGGAGGAGCGCAGGCCCAGTCCCAGCTCACCCATTCCCCCTCGCCCACATGCCTTTGTGCTTTTGCATACTCTTTTTTCTCAATGCACTCACCGATTCTTTCTCAACTATTTGAGATATGATTATTTTCATTGCGTCCTTTTGGAGCAAAAATTTGGCTTTCATCCAATTGTTTCACTACGAGCTTTCCACTACTTTCTTGTCTAGAACAATTCAGCTTTTGCTGCTATTCTGTGATTGCTGGCCCTTAGCATTTGTGTAGGATGCTTCAGCTTTTTCTAGCCTCAGCAGGTGGGGAGTATATGTGGAGCGGAATTACTAGTTTTGCGGTGGCACCTGCCGAGCCTGAATTGCCCTGCTTTTGCAGCCGCACTCAATCTTTGCCTCCACCCTCTCTTTCCCACTTTTTGCTTAGAGTAAAACAACCAGCTTCCTACATAAATTCGCACGGCCAAGAGGAGGTCCACCAACGCGGCCTCCGCAAATGTGATAAAAAGCTCCCTATTTCTTTAATGTTAATGCTAGCAAAGCATTTTCGGCAGTCGCCAATAGTTGCATAAACTTAAGGCTGAATAAATGGGCACTATTAGGCCAGAAAAGGGGTAAACCTGGTCTGGCCTCATTAAATTTATTGTCTCTCTGTGCTTATGAATGGCAGAGAGGAATAATGGGATGGTAATGGGTGCTTAGCTTGCTTCACTCCAGAGCGTCCGCGCCCATATCGTGCAGTGGGAAAGCGGTATCTGAAATGTTTGAGAATTATTTCTGCTCCGTTTTTTTCTGCTCCGTTTCGTGAATTGCGCAAAAACTTCTTGCTCATGAAAATTATAGGATATTGTGCAACCTTTTTGCGTGTAGCATTATGCGGATACCTTCCATTTTGTGAAAAATTGTTTACCTACTCGATAACTCTATATTACGTTTTCGTGAATTGCGCAAAAACTTCTTGCTCATGAAAATTATAGGATATTGTGCAACCTTTTTGCGCGTAGCATTATGCGGATACCTTCCATTTTGTGAAAAATTGTTTACCTACTCGATAACTCTATATTACGTCTTCGTGAATTGCGCAAAAACTTCTTGCTCATGAAAATTATAGGATATTGTGCAACCTTTTTGCGCGTAGTATTATGCGGATACCTTCCATTTTGTGAAAAATTGTTTACCTACTCGATAACTCTATATTACCCTTCAATATACTTTCTATGGCAATACACTCGTAAAAAATACTCTCGTAATAAAATTGCAGCATTCAATGGGCGCAGCGCAGACTTGCGAATGCAGAAAGGTTTATACAACAATGTCATATTCAGTCAGTTCCGCGGCGACTTTGATGAGGGCAGCCAAGGCAATGGGGAGCAGGAGGGCGATGGAGATGAGTGCCAGCCCGTTGAGGAAGAAGAGTCCGATGTCCGCCAGCTCCGCCCCAACGCCTCGCCCATACTCCGAGGTCACCATTCTGCATTCTTTCTAGCATCCTCTATTTACCCAGCCTTATGAGCGATGCACAACCTGAAGGCCAGGGCGTAGAGACAGGCTGTCCACAGCGCCACCACGATTCCAAGGCAGACGGCCGGTAGCAACAGCTGAGAACGCTCCGTTTCTGAAGAAGGACAGGGAATGAGGGGATATTTTATAAATCCGGACCAATTATCAAGCGGAACAATAATTTCTTAACCTAAGCTCTCAACCTGAGCTTGGCAGGCCTAAGCTGAACCCATTCGTAAAGGAAATAAATGCTCCGTTTGTCAATTGTTTCGCTTTCAAAATGTTGGCAGAGTAAACCCCGATAGCGACGGTGGAAGGAGGCGAGACCAAAAACTGCGAAAAAAGCTGGTGCCGCAAAGCAGAGGCAGAACTGGCCCAGGCGCAGCCAGTAGGCCACTGCTCGCTCCTCACCCAGGCTCAGCACCTAGGAGGCTCTCTTCCATGAGCCTGGTAAGAGGAAGAGGTGTTGAGGGGTGAACCCTGGCGGGGTCCTTGGGGAGGATGAGCTGGAAGCAGGGCAGCCGTTCAGCAGCGAAGGCGTAGCCCTCGTAGAGGCTGAAGGCGATGCCGATTAGGAGGGCCCCCAGGGCTGTGCCCAGGACTGGGCCCTGCCCCGACCACTTCCCGCTCTGCCCGAAGCCCAGCTGACAATGCCAATACCGATATTCGTTACTGATATCCGATACCGATACCGATGTACAATGCCAATATTCGTTTTCAGCCCCAAGAGGCCAGAAGCTTACCCATTTACCCCAGCTAAACAGGACGGTCTGCTTTGACAATGATGTGAGACTGTGACTGAAATTGGGCACTTCGGACAAGCCCTTTATTTATTAGTTCACTATCGTTTATTACTCGTGCTTTATGCCTCGTTCTAAAAGAGTCATTGGGAATAAAAGATGAAGCTGAGAGCAGTATAAAGCACCTTGAAAAATCGGTGATTCATCCATTTCAATTTACCTGGAAAAAAGGGAAAAAATATAAAAAAATGAAAAAAATGAAAATTTTGTAAAAATTTTCCAGGTTTTTTTCCATTTTTCCAGTTACCTGGAATGGAATGCTACTCACAGGCTGAGAGGAGGACAGGAGCTGAAAGGCCACCATGGCAAGGACGAGAGCGGCGAATAGGAGTCCGGGTGCGGTGAAAAGGAGGTTGGCGAGGAAACCGAACGCCAAGGTGCAACCAGCGGGTCCGATGGGGCTCAGCTCCGCCGCCCTTAGCGCCAGCAGCCATACCACGCCCAGAATGTCCATCACCACCAGGCAAACGCAAGCTAGGATCACCGCCTGACCCACCGGCACTGATAGCCTGCCGAAATCGAACTATCAATTAGAACATCAATTTTTCTTATATCTTTTTAAGGGTCAACAAATAAGCTTGCCGTACTTCAATAGTGGTCCGGTTTCTGGAAGTTTTGAGAGGATTCGTATTAAGCTCAGAATTCCGCAAATTGTATTGGTGATGCTTTCGCTGGCTGTAACTATAAGAAGCAAACGTTACAGGGATGCCTAATGAGCTCTTAAAACTAAGGGAGCGGTAAAATTTTATTTTGACGCACCTGTGCTGACGCCAGGCATAGACGAGAAGGGGCAGAAGCAGAATCAAGGCCACCACTGCCAAAGCCACACTGAGAATTGTGCCCAGCCACTCCAGTGTAGTATGACCGTCGTGTGTTGTCATCTAAATATTTCAGCTCCATCAGCCCAACGAAGCAAGAGCATCCACGAACCTCTTTGTAGAAGCTCCATTCCTGAGCCTGGCCTTGTGGCAGGATACTGGCCATGTCAAACTTTCTTCACATTGATCTCCCTCGCCTCTACTGAGCAGAAAGACAAAAGACCGCCTTCAAATCTACTGCATGGACAGATTGCGGACTAAGCTGGGTGGGACTGCTGGGCGTTTGTAGCAGGCGTACTTTACACCCCCTGCTGTGTGGGGCTGTGTTGTGAGGAGGCCTGTCTTTACAAAGTGTCCACAGGCACACCCGCCCACCCCTTACAAGCCACCAGCCGTCCATTCTCACTGCTCCACAGGCTCCTACTTACTTTGCCACACACAGACACGCGCCTCTTGCATTTACATTACAGCTTTCTCCTTCTTTCAGTTGCAATTTGTGGGCATTGATTGTGTTCAGGAGTTTTATTGATGGACGCGGGTGAGAGGATAGAAATCCGGGGTGGCCAGCTGCGTCATTTGAATGGCTGAACCTGCCGGAACGTTTCCTCCTCGATGCCCAGGCTCTAACTCTGGGTTGACTATCCAGTGCAGCAAGATCTGGAAGAGGGAGAGCAGGAGAGTGTGAGGGAAGGGAGTGGTGATGGTGAAGGAAGACGTGCCAGAGGACGGCATAGGAGTAGGACGGAGTGGAGATTGAACCGTCGGCAAATACGCCCGTCTTCTGGCTGAAGAGCTCCCAGCCATACCATTTCTGTCTCACAATCACTTCGCCCACTTCAGGCCAGGCCTCGCGACTCCCGCTTTCCCTCCTCCAGTATCTTCAGATCTTGCAAGAGTGAAGGGAAACAACTTCAAGACGCCGTTTTTTCATCGATGGTGTCTTTATAGCCGAGATCGTCGGTGGTATCCCAGTTGATGTAGGCTCTCACCAACCTGTACGGCAAGGGAAAGCATGTAGAGTGATCACAAGATCACAAGCAATCACAAGTGAACACTGACAATTAGATTGTTTCAGGCCAATGAGTCTTGCTTTGAGAGCAGAGTCATTGCTTTTTCTGCCACTCGTGAATGTTGTGCAAGATCTGAGAAGCGTAATATTTCTTGGGCTGAGTGGGACAAGAGCTTGGTGTGGGTGGCAGCATCGACTCTGCATTTTGAGCATTGGTATACTAGATGGTTCGGGAACCCTTCTAGCCATCATTCAGAGCTGATGACGGTTGCCACCCATAGATACAATGTTAAAAGTCATTAAAGTTATTAACTAACGAAACATCGATTATGTGAGTAATTGGGTTTCGTTGCTATTACATGTTGTTATTTGATCCTTTTTAAATAAACAAAGCATTTCTAATGCTTTCTGAGGTGTAAAATGTATATTAAACTTTAATTTAGTGAAACATTAGCTTTTGAGTAGAGCCAAATTAAATCCAGGCGATTCCCGGGATCACTGTAATTGCTCAGTCTAATGTTATGGAAAACAAGCTGCGTTTCTGAACGAATCAATTCGTTTGGATTTTTTTAAAAAAAAGATCACTAAAATTGGTTTTAAAATGACCGAGAACGAGCAGTTTATAAAAAGCAACTTTCAAAATTTTTTTCAACCATCATCCGGGCCCCCCTCTCTTTAACCCCTTCCTGCCCACTCCATTATATAGTATGTCAACAAGTATTAAGAACAAGGTCCTTTAACAAGTATGGAAAAGCAAGCCACTTATACACCAAAAGTATATTATGTGGGTTGCCTAGTTGATGATAATATTAAACACAGGGACCTACCAATTAGCAGAAACATTATAGGATTGAGTAGAATAGAATTCGTCTTATATTAGAAAATAATTTGAATTTACCTGCATTTTGACCATTTTCAACAGACCATAACTCATTCAATCTTCCTATTTAGGAAAAACGAGTTACCATCCCAGATGCGTCAAAGAAAGCTCTATCCAAAAATCATAATAAGATGAGAAAACGATAACAATAAATTTTCGCCATTTCCCAAATGTAGGTGAAAAAAATAGCGCACCTCAGGGACATACAGAAAAAGTTTTTTGACCGCGGAGCGGCCCGAAGGGCCGCTCCGCGGTCTATAGAGGTTACTCAACTTTTGTCCTCATATATATATATGTATGTATATATATATATGTATCTGCAAGTGCTGGGCACGGGCGAATTCTCAACGGATCTGGACATACTTTTTTTTTCCTGAAAGCTATAATGTGCCGCTTGGATCCTGGGGGGTGGAGCTGGTGCCGGACCATTAGAAACATTACTTTCCTGAGTAGGAAAAAGTTTTTCCCGAAAATTACCAATTTCCTCTGTAGCATCTGAACGGCTGAGAATTGCACACAAGACTTGAGTTTTTTTATTCACAATTCATGTATGCTGGTTCTAAATCTGTGCTTACTTTTGAATTTGGTTGAGAAACCACAGACTTTTCCTTTTGAGTCAAGAATTGTCATGTTGAATGGCTGAAAATTGCCCACAAGACTTGAGTTTTTTTGTTCACAATTCATAACTGCTGATTCTAAATATGTGTTTACTTTTGAATTTGGTTGAGAAACCACAGACTTTTCCTTTTGCTTAATTTTAGGATTTTGCTACATGTTAAGATGCTCCGCGGTCACCTATTGCGCTTTGCGCCATATACTTGTTTCTTCAAGCTCTATAAGCCTGTACGTTTTTTTGGTGATTGGTCATGCTCCTTGCCCTATCTTCAGAGAAAACCGCTTGGAAAAACCGTAAACTGGGCAAGAATGGCGCTGTTTTCTGAGGTCACCTTTTCAACCTCCATAATAGCCCCCATCGTAATTGGGCTGGCGCGAACGGAGCTTAAGCGGAGTGTCAGCGCAAAGCCCCTCTTTTCGACCCAGGTGTATGTTTTGAGGGTTATTGCCAGATCTTGAAACTGATAAGCGTTTTTCTCAACATTGCCTGCACCAATTGATGAGATTTTTGCAGCATTGGAAAGAACAGCATCGAATTGTGGGGGGTACTCGCGAAAATTAGCAAAATATGGCTTCCTTTGCTTTGAAAATTTGCAAACAAAAGTGCCGCACGAACTCCTTCCCTTCCCTTCTTCCCTTCTTCGCATCTACTCCATGAACGGGTGTAGGTATTCATTTCATCCCCCAGCCCCTTCCCTCGGGTCTTCAACTGCGCAGATTTGTGCATTAAAAATAGGCTAGTTCCCAGCTAAATCTATGCGCCCCTGTGGTGTAGTGGTAAGATGATGACCTTTTCGCTGAGCCTATTGGGTTCTAAATTTTTCATTTTATTAACAATTATTTTATTTTTACAAGCAAATATTTTGATTTTGTTAATAATTATTTTTTATAATATAATATCATTTTTTTATTTTATTTCTTGCATGCTTAAAGTTGAAGAAATATCTGGTACCATTGGCAAGCCAAGAGTAAAACTCTTTTCTCCCAAAAATTGACTGCCCCGAGTACAAAGACAACGAAATTGATCTACTACTAATGGAATATTTTTGAATGCTTTTAAAGTTGAGGAAATAACTGGTACCATCGGCCAGCCGAAATAGAGCTCTTTTCTCCTGAAAAAATCGATTGCCCCGAGTGTAAAGCTGAAGAAATTGCCCTATTACTAGTGAAATCTGCTGTGTCACTTCCATTTTGTTTGAGCGCGCATGAAAAGAGCCCTGGAACTGCGCGTGAAAACAAAATGCAAATGCCCCACAAGCAGATTTCACTAGTAATAGGGCAATTTCTTCAGCTTTACACTCGGGGCAATCGATTTTTTCAGGAGAAAAGAGCTCTATTTCGGCTGGCCGATGGTACCAGTTATGTTATAATGCTTTTCCCTCCATATTATAAATGGTCATAAAACAATCGTACTCCATGATGTCAATGTAGTCTCGATGGTGGCAGCAAAATCATAAGTGAGCAAGGCCGTTGTCATGGTGGCTGGCAGATGAGAAGTGGTTGCTGGAAATCATTGCCTGTTCCTGGAATCAAATGAGGGAGTTGTGCGCAGTCCTTCGCAGTGGGCTATGGAAGCCAGCTGCAGACTGAGCTCTTCAGGTGGAAGGGAAGCGGAGAGAAGAATTGCATTGGTTTCATTTAGTTGCTGGGCATTTCCTAAAATAGGCTTTTTGCAACTGGGCTATAGCAGCAAAGTGGTGCTGCGGGGAGCTGTCTGATGTGGGGCTTTTAAACCAGCCTTTCGTAGCTTATAGCGGTGAAGAGTCAGTGATAGGAGCAGAAAATTTTGTTTGAGCATTTGGTTTGAGCGATTGTGGTTTGAGCATTTTGGTGTCCGCAAAGCTTTACGAGTTGAAGCGTGCTGTTTCAGAGAGACAGGAAGAAGGCCAGTCTCTAATTTTGACCACTGAGCCAGTTCTCTTCCATCTACACTGACAAGATGCAATTTTTGTCCGTAAGCTTGCAGATGCTCTCTATCCTTTCTCAACCAAAACCAATTGCTCTTTCAGATTGTCTTTGCTATGATAATGCTTGGGAATTCTACCACTGACGCAAATACCAACTCAACCGATGGTAATTTGATGAATAGAGTGGGTTTTCATATGTTTTACAAGACTGAAATGCTACATATCTAAGTGGCAAATCTAAAAAAAATTCTGGACCAGAATTTCATGGGGAGTAAGGATTTTCTGAATTTAGAACAAAAGTTTTGAGAAAACTTAGTTGATGTAAAAGAAAAACTATTGGGCTGACTCCAAGAAGCCCCCCCCCCAAGACTTACACCCCCCCCCCATGAATTACCCCCCCCCCCCAACACTTACACCTCCCCCCCCCAAGGCATATATATTGAAATTTTTTTTATTGACTTAACATACTCCTCTTTACATATTTCGAAATTAAAACTCACGGAATTTTCATGTAGATGATTAAACACCTACTTTTTTGAAACATAGTTAGTCTATACCGTGTCCGTCATGCTACTAGTTAGTCTATATCGCAATATAGGGCGTAGCCACCTGACTTTTTTAAAGGCTCGCGAGGGACATAGTTAGTCCTTACCGAGTTGAGCACTTTAAAACATTAATGAACTCGGTAAGGACTTACTATGTTTAAGGACTAACTATGTCCCTCGCGAGCCTTTAAAAAAGTCAGGTGGCTACGCCCTATATTGCGGTATAGACTAACTAGTAGCATGACGAAAACGGTATAGACTAACTATATTTCAAACAAGTATATGGCGCAAAGCGCAATAGGTGACCGCGGAGCGCATCCTATATATGAAATTTTGTCACTAAAAGAAGCAAGTCTGTGGTATCTCAATCAATTTCAAAAGTACGCACAGATTTAGAATCAACATATAAGACTTGTGAACAAAAAAAATCAAGTATTCTATGCAATTCTCAATACTTAAGGTATTAGAGCACAAAAACCGTATATTGCAATTTTCCAATTTTCTGCCCAGAAAAGTTATGTTTCAAATGCTTTGGGACCAGTTTCACCCCGCCAGATCTTCCTAAAATTTTATTACCTTTAAGCAAAAAAAAAGTTTGTCCAAATCCGTTGAGAATTCGCCCGTGGACAGCATTTCCAGGAACATATATATACATATATATATATGAGGACAAAAGTTATGTAACCTCTATAGACCGCGGTCAAAAAGTAGGTATTTAGTTGTTTAGAAAAAAATTCCTTGAGTTTAAATTTCGAGATATGTAAAGAGAAGCATTTTAAGCTAATAAATTTTTTTTCAATATATACCCTTTGGGGGGGGGTGTAATTCTTGGGGGGTGGGTGTAATTCTTGGGGGGGGTGTAATTCTTGGGGGGGGGTGTAACCCCATGGGGGGGTGTAAGTCTTGGGGGGGTTCTTGGAGTCAGCCAACTATTGACACAGCCATATGTAAAAGATCCAGAAAAATCGACCCATATCCAATTTTGGTACTTTTACCATAAAATCAGAAAATTTCAGTTTTATGAGCAAAATTACCAAAAGTTCAAATGTTGAAACCCCTAACCGTAGACGGACCATCACACAAAATGTTAGCTAATTTCATTCGATAACTTATGGGACTGGGGCCTCTGCGCCAATGTCCAACGGCCTCCGGAGCTTTGACTCTAATGCTCAACACGACGGGTGGTCTGTGAACTCGCAAACATTTCAAATAACCTATAATCCTATATAAGTGTTCCTACCTTCTGAGAACTTTTCAGGATTCGAATGCGACTTGTGCCTCTATACATTTGGTGAGAACGTGGTAAGAATAGTAGGCGCGGACTCCACTTCTGACCTCTACGCCTTGTTGGCTTCGCTGAGCAGTATCTGCGAGTACTTGAGACTTAGTACCAACTTGAATGCCCGCTTATAGAACAGCGATTGAAGGGAGTATAATGCATTATTCGACCCTTGTGTGGACGGCTGTTCGGGGGATGCGGAGGTGACCAGGGCAATGGCATCCCCAATTGGCAATCTCTGTGGCAGCAACCAGCAGGGTAACCGAGCAATTTTATAGCTGCCTTGGGCAGAGCTGGTTGGGCCACGCAGGGTTTGAGAGCAACCGCTTGTGCATTGAGCAATCAGAGACCCAGGTGAAGGTTGAGTGCACCGAGACCTGCGTTCCAACAGAAGAGGTCATCGATATGACCAGTTTCATGTGCCAGTAATCATTTTTTCCTGATGCAACTTTTGAAAGCTCAAAGGAAGGTTGAAAGCTTGAAGGTTTATCGATTGCTTTGCCAACTGCCAGAGGATAATATACAGCACCAACTGTAGCCAACTGGTCGGCGAAATAACCAGCAGCTTCTACCGTGGCATGGGCCAAGGGATGGTAGCTGAATTGTCAAGTGAGCACCGATTTCTGACTGGCCAGCCCTCTAAAAGTGACGCCCGCTTTTTCAGTCAATGAGCTGCCAGTGCCGGAAAATTGTTACGCATTGGTCGGAGCTGAGACGGCCAGCCCCTCCCCCGTGTACACCTTCAACTATTCTTCCTATGATGAATGGCTCCCACCGACCGAGCATTCCGCTGCTGCCCAAAACATTGCCACGCTTCTGCTTCTCCTTTCTGCCTCCTGCCATCTGCTATGCCTCTAGCCATCTTCAACTACTCTGCCTATGAGGAATGGGCTCCCACCGACCGAGCACTCTGCTGCTGCCCAAAACATTGCCACGCTTCTGCTTCTCCTTTCTGCCTCCTGCCATCTGCTATGCCTCTAGCCACCTTCAACTACTCTGCCTATGAGGAATGGCTCCCACCGACTGAGCACTCCGCTGCTGCCCAAAACATTGCCACGCTTCTGTTTCTCCTTTCTGCCTCCTGCCATCTGCTATGCCTCTAGCCACCTTCAACTACTCTTCCTATGATAAATGGCTCCCACCGACCGAGCACTCCGCTGCTGCCCAAAACATTGCCACGCTTCTGTTTCTCCTTTCTGCCTCCTGCCATCTGCTATGCCTCTAGCCACCTTCAACTACACTTCCTATGATAAATGGCTCCCACCGACCGAGCACTCCGCTGCTGCCCAAAACATTGCCACGCTTCTGCTTCTTCTTTCTGCCTCCTGCCATCTGCTATGCCTCTAGCCACCTTCAACTACTCTGCCTATGAGGAATGGCTCCCACCGACCGAGCACTCCGCTGCTGCCCAAAACATTGCCACGCTTCTGCTTCTCCTTTCTGCCTCCTGCCATCTGCTATGCCTCTAGCCACCTTCAACTATTCTGCCTATGAGGAATGGCTCCCACCGACCGAGCACTCCGCTGCTGCCCAAAACATTGCCACGCTTCTGTTTCTCCTTTCTGCCTCCTGCCATCTGCTATGCCTCTAGCCACCTTCAACTACTCTGCCTATGAGGAATGGCTCCCACCGACCGAGCACTCCGCTGCTGCCCAAAACATTGCCACGTTTCTGTTTCTCCTTTCTGCCTCCTGCCATCTGCTATGCCTCTAGCCACCTTCAACTACTCTTCCTATGATGAATGGCTCCCACCGACCGAGCACTCCGCTGCTGCCCAAAACATTGCCACGCTTCTGCTTTTCCTTTCTGCCTCCTGCCATCTGCTATGCCTCTAGCCACCTTCAACTACTCTGCCTATGAGGAATGGGCTCCCACCGACGTAGCACTCCGCTGCTGCCCAAAACATTGCCACGCTTCTGTTTCTCCTTTCTGCCTCCTGCCATCTGCTATGCCTCTAGCCACCTTCAACTACTCTGCCTATGAGGAATGGCTCCCACCGACCGAGCACTCCGCTGCTGCCCAAAACATTGCCACGCTTCTGCTTCTCCTTTCTGCCTCCTGCCATCTGCTATGCCTCTAGCCAACTTCAACTACTCTGCCTATGAGGAATGGCTCCCACCGACCGAGCACTCCGCTGCTGCCCAAAACATTGCCACGCTTCTGCTTCTCCTTTCTGCCTCCTGCCATCTGCTATGCCTCTAGCCACCTTCAACTACTCTGCCTATGAGGAATGGCTCCCACCGACCGAGCACTCCGCTGCTGCCCAAAACATTGCCACGCTTCTGCTTCTCCTTTCTGCCTCCTGCCATCTGCTATGCCTCTAGCCACCTTCAACTACTCTGCCTATGAGGAATGGCTCCCACCGACCGAGCACTCCGCTGCTGCCCAAAACATTGCCACGCTTCTGTTTCTCCTTTCTGCCTCCTGCCATCTGCTATGCCTCTAGCCACCTTCAACTACTCTGCCTATGAGGAATGGCTCCCACCGACCGAGCAGTCCGCTGCTGCCCAAAACATTGCCACGCTTCTGTTTCTCCTTTCTGCCTCCTGCCATCTGCTATGCCTCTAGCCACCTTCAACTACTCTGCCTATGAGGAATGGCTCCCACCGACCGAGCACTCCGCTGCTGCCCAAAACATTGCCACGCTTCTGCTTCTTCTTTCTGCCTCCTGCCATCTGCTATGCCTCTAGCCACCTTCAACTACTCTGCCTATGAGGAATGGCTCCCACCGACCGAGCACTCCGCTGCCACGCTTCTGCTTCTCCTTCCTTGCCCCATTCCATTACCCTTTCACTGTTTTCTATCATTTATCTGATTCAGTGTTTTCTCGCATCAATATTTTCAATGCTTGCACTTAAAATATACTGGGCACCAAGGTGGTGAAGTTTGATTTGATAAATTTAATCATGCAAATATCCTTGAAAACAACTTGAGGTGATGCAATTTAATTTGTGGAATTTTTGAAATTCAAATAAATCCAATTTTTTGGCTTAAAATTTTGATTTTGATTATTTGCAGCATGAAAAGAATCTTGGAGCTACGCGCAAAAAGAAAAAGTAAAAGCCTCAGACTCAGAAGCAGATTTTACTGATAGTAATCCATGCTTTGCTGGGGTGTTTTTCGGGTTGTTTTTGGTTTCCTAAAATCGATTGTATTGCGGCCTTGTTTGTTGAAAAATCATTCCAGAGGGGTGGCAGTTGGTATTGGTATGAACTAATGTTGGTCAGTGACCAATTTGGATATGTTTTAGATGTGTTTTGTGAATTCAGGTACTGTATTGGCAGAGTGTGTGAGTTAGCTTGATGGAAGTTGTGCAGCTTCAGAGTGACGACATTGAACTTTGGCCGTCTAGGCTCTTATCTGCTCCTATTTAACTCCTGCTTTTCGCCCTCGTCAGTCAGTTATTCATGCTTTCAACCTCTTAGCAATCTTGGTATGTAGTAAAGAACGGAAGGCTTGGTGGTGGTGAGCAAGATGCTTAAGCTCGACAACATGGCCAGCTTCACGCACTAGCACACCGTCCATTGCTTCGGCGACAGCGACGAGCTCACCAACCTCCACAGCGGCATCGCTACAGTCTACGCCCAGCCCTCCTCCTTGCCATGGGAGTTGGGTCGGTGCAGCGCTTGGTAGCAGATCGTCGGGTTCTCGGCTTGCCAGCCAGGACCCCTGCAATAGACCTCACCGACCGCAGCATTGGCTGCAGCTTCCGCACCAAAGTCAACACCAGCCTGCATCCAGACCTGGACGAAAGGAGTGCACACCTTTCCCCTTGTTTGGCTTCCGAAAGCCCCTGGACGCGACAGGCCTGAGCGCTCGAGTTTGACTTTCCTGCACCTGCAGACTGGCAATGTTTTGCCAGCCTGCCTCAGCTAGTACTCTTCGCTTCAGCTTTCAAACCTGGAGCAGCAATCAGCATCTGAAAATCTTTCGGTGTTTTTTCGCTTTCGCAGTTTGTGGACTGCGTCTTCAGCTTGTTCACTGCTAAGGAAGCAGTGACGCTGCTTGGGCTTTTTGGCTGCTGGCAGCGAAACAGGCTTATCTGACCTAGGCCGCAGTGAGCCTAGCCTTCGAGTCCCTCCGCTCTCTTGTCCACGCCCCCTGCAGGAGGCACTGATTGCAACAGGCCTCAACTCAGTATACAGCGACGGCTGCGCTGAGTCCAGGGGTTGCAAGGTAAACAGGTCGAGGGCCTGTCCCTTGCCTACAGAGCAGGAGAAGAGCGATAGCAGCGCCCGTGCGCTTGAGCTACTGCTACTCCGTGGGCTCAAGCAGCTGTTATCAGCGCTTGGACGGCCATCCCTCAAAGAGGCCCCCACAACTCAACAGTTGCAAGAGCTTATCTTGTAAACAAACATGCCCGAGCTTGGGCGGGCCCTGTTTGAGGGCCCTTAATCAGCTCCCGCGCGCTCCCATAAAAAGGGCTTGCGGTGGCCAGTCTCTCACTGCTCTCTCTCTCTCTCTCTCTCTCTCTCTCTCTCTCTCGCACAGCTCATCTCAAACTTCGCTTCGATCATCATGCGCGCCATGCGTCCCACCTCGCCCGCCTCCAAGCCCTCCAAGGTCCTCCGATCGTCCTCCGGCATGAAGAAGGCCACCAAGGCGAAGAAGGTGGTGAAGAAGCCCATGGCTCCGGAGGCTCCGGTGGAGGCGGTGGAGGAGGTGGAGGTGGTGGAGACGGTGGAGACAGGGAAGAAGACGACGCGGTCAAAGCCGGCCCCCAACCCCGACTCCGAGTCCGAGTCCTCGCTCAGCTCCGCCTCTGCCAACGAAGAGACGGAGGGTGAGGCCGCCCTGGAGGATGGGGTGGAGGCGGTGTCGGGAGATGAGGACGTGCTGGACGCCTCTGCGGACAGCGACCGCCTCGTCATCGTGGACGAGGCGCCGGAGGAGTTGCTGGAGGAAGAGGAAAGGGCCGAGGGCGCGGACCCCAACGCCGAGCTCGCCGAGGTTGTCGTCCACGAGGAGGACGACTCTGCAGCCTACGATCCCGCGGACCCCCTCGAGCCCATCCAGCCCGACGCCGCCATGCCCCCTCCCCCCTCTCCCCCTCCCAAGACACCAGAGTTGGCTCCCCCCTCTCCCAGCCCCCAGCCTTCCGCCTCTGAGGATCGGAAGAAGGAGAAGAAGCCGAAGAAGAAAGGAGCCAGCGGAGAGGATTGGCACAACCTCGTCCCCAGCCGACGCCCCCCTCCCCCTTCCTTCCCCCCTCCCTGCCCCCTGGAGAAGTCCTCCCCTCCCCCTCCCCCTCCGCCCCCTCCAACTGACATGGACCACCGGGCCGAGGTGGAACTGGAGGGCGCTCCCCCGCCCCCTCCCCCCACGGAGGCCAAGGAGGAGGCCAAGGAGGAGGCCCTGGAGGAGAACAAGGAGGACGCCCAGGAGGAGGATGACGAGGAGCCCTTCCCTCCCCCACTCCTGGACAAAGCCACCGACGCAGTCCGGGTAGGCATTCTGTCCCATCTCTGCGGCTGTAGGGCTGAGGCTGTGCATCTCCACAGCCTCCCGAAGTGGGTTCTGGAGAGGGAGGTGGAAGGAAATGAGGACGTGGAGGAAAGGCTGGCGACAGCGGAAGAGGTCCGCCGCCGCTGCGTGGACATCATTGGCATCTTCCAGGACATGCTGCGTCAGTCGGAGGCGGAGAAGGAGCTCTTGAAGAAGGAGGTCCAGGACATGTGGGAGGTCTACGGCATGAACGAGAGGCTCCGCGACTTCAACTACGACCTAGGCAAGGATCTGGAGTCCACCAGAAGACGCCTCTCCAACCTTTACAAGAACATGAAGACCCCCCAAGGCCACCCCTTCACTTTGCAGGTTTCGGAGCTGACAGCCCGGAACCAGCAGCTGGAGAAGGAGGTGGGCCACCTCCGCCGCGTCCTCTCCAACACCGTGGACCAGCAGCAGTGGCTGATGCAGTTGGAGGCGGAGAACGCGACGCTTAGCGCCACCCAGTTCACCCCCCAGGAGCACCTCGACATCCTGAAGGAGCTGGACAACTGCGCCAGCCATCGCAAGGCCCTCGCGGACATCTACGAACACATCACCTCCATCAACCAGAAGTTCGTGGGCCTCCCTCCCTTCCGCTTCAACTCCGCCTCCGGTGACCTGGCCGTCAATCGAGTGCAGCAGGAGCTGGCTGCGGTTGAAGCCAAGGCGGAAGACGCCACGGAGGAGGAGGGTAGGGAGGAGGCCAGGGCCCCGGCGCCAAAGGAGGAGAAGAAGAGGGCGGTGGCCGCGGGCACGGAGTCGCGCTCCAGCCACTACGCGGAGATCTCCGTCGCCACCAAGGTCGCCACCAAAGTCGCCCTCCAATCCCCCCTCCCCCCTCCACCCTCCCTCAGCGTCATGCGCATCCCAGGAGGTGCACGCCTCTCTTCGCTCGGCCCGCGGGGCCTCGGCCAAGGCCTCCCCTCAAGGACGCCCTCCCAGCCCCCGCCCCCGCCATCGCTCGCCCAGGGAGAAGTCCCTCGAGACGTCGCGGGGAAAGAGGAAGGTACCCAAACAACCCTTTCCTTTCTTTGCGCCCCTTCTTACACACCTCCTAGCACACTCTTCTTGAATCGGCACTGCACCTCTGCTCAGCACATCCATCTTTACTGCGTCTTGGAAGAGGCTCCTTCTTGAAGCTCGACCCCGCCCGTGGAGCCGCCTCTTCCAACAAGCGGTCGGAGGAATACCGCGGGGAGCGAAGCCGAAGCAGCCCCCGCCCCTCAAGCCACGAGCGCCGCTGGGGCCCCGCCTGGAAGGCTCCGGGTCTGCGGCCGGAGGACGTGTGGTCGGGGCCAGCACCTTCTACGCTCCCCCCTCCTTTCTCCGTCCCAAACCCCCGCTTTTCCAGTGAGCAGGAGGCTCTGATGGAGCGCCTGCGCACTATTATTCGCAACAGTGCTGTTTAGTAGTGCTAGTTAGCAGTGCTGTTCTAGAAAATAGAGCCTCCTATTGCTGACTCCTTGCAAACCAGCAATCAAACCCGCCAATCGTCACAATTCAAGGACTAACGAATCGTCTCAATCAAGTTCAACCCTAAAGAAACAGAAATAGAGAGAAGAGAGAGAGAGCGCCCCCACACAATCCCAATTACAGAGAGGACAGAGAGACTGAGCCTGAGCTGTAGGCGTGTATAGGGACATGCGTTCCTTCCTCACTGCCACTTTCGCTAAGAAACGAATCTTTGAGCGGAAATGCAGAGCGCAGAAGAGCTCAAGTGCGGAAGATGCAAAAAGCCAATTCCTAGTGAATTGGTCGTCCAATGCAGGGAGTGCATGCAACCCTTGTGTGCACCCTGCACTATGGATGAAGCAACCGGCGGCCTCCTAGGAGACCACGAAGCCGGCATGGAGCGCCTCAACGCTACTCTAGTACGCCGAGGCGCCCACTACTGCTGTCGCCAGTGCGCCCAGCGGAAGGGCTACACCTGGCAGAACCTGATGGTCCAGCTCGTCGTTCAGGGCACCTTTGAACCCTCCACCATCGCCAGCTACTGCAAGGCCGCCGCCCAGGTCCTGGGCATGGAGTTGGCCAAAAGGCTGGAGAACCAGTGCCTCATCGCCTACAACGAGATCTCCTCCAAGCTCTCCAGCCAGCCGGGAACCATCTCCGGTGACTGTGCAGTTAGGAGGACAGGCGAAGGCGGAGGCTCCATCTGGAAGACAGGCTGGAGGAGGAAGTCCGCCTGAACAAGGAGCGACAGCAGGAGGACCCGGACGGGGTCCTCAGTGGACGGAGCCACGCAACCCGGCTCCTCCCATGGATTCGACTGAGGACTCCTCAGCCACTCCTCAGGAGTCCCAGGATAAGGTGTTGGCGTACGAGGAGGTGTCAGAAGAGTACGCATGGGTGACGTTCAAGCTGTACCACCTGCGAGACCACCTGGACTCCCTGATCCCGGGCTCCGAGGAGCACGACGAAGTCACCAGCCACATGGTGAAGCTGGCGGAAAGAATCGACGCCTTGGAAGCCGTGCTGCAGGAGGCTGGCAGAGTGGCCTTTGAGGTGGATCAGGCTTCTCTGTTCCGCGGAGCAGGAGTTACACAGCCCTGCAGCCCAGAAGAGCAGCAGCCGGCTCTCCCTCCGACCTCCCCTCCTCTGCCACTGGAGGAAGGTCCGGAGTCCATCGCTCTGCGCCAGCAGAGAGAGAGGGCAGTTGTTCCTCGCCCTCTCGGCACGGTGGCGTCTGGCGGACCAGCGCCTCAATCAGCTGGACTTCCTGGAGACCCTGGACTGCAAGCTGGAGGACAAGCTCTAGTTCCGCGGGAACCTGGACACCTTGCTCTTCCTCCAGCTCCTCGTGACGGCCTAACAACGCCTCCTAGGACGGTCTACGGGAACGTTCCAATGCGCCCTCACAGCTCCCCTCCTCAACTACACCGATCGCCGATGGCCATCAGCTATCAGGAAGGGAGTCGCAGTCTCCAGGGCACTTCTTTGGCGGTAGTGCCGCGGCAGTTTGGGCAGATGGCACAGAGAGGCGAGATCGGAGCACCAGTCCCGTACCCGCCGGACCTCTGGCTGCCTCCCCCTCATCTCTTCTCGCCACCTCCATCCTACCGCTCCGGGACTCCCAGCCGCCCCTCTTCCCCCGCCTCTCGCCTGGACCAGAGGGGAAGAGCAAACACGCCTGGCCTTCCTGCCCAGGCCCCCTTCGGCTTTCGCCCTCCCATCTTTGACCCCCCCAGGGCCATCGAAGGAATTCCAGGCCAACCAGCCTTCCCGCCCTTTCCAGCAGTGCCGGAGACCGTCCCCTACGCGTCTCCGGCGTCCCGCCCCGCTCCCTCCACGCCCCAGAGGCCGCCAGCCGTCCTGGGCCCTGCCACAGGAGCCGCGTTACCAAGGACGCACCCAGCGGGTCTACAGGAACTTCCGGCCCCTGCGGGAACAATGGCCACGGCACCCCCTGGTCATCCAGCTCCTCCTTCCCCCTCACCAGCCCCTTCCAGGGATGCCTCTATGGCAACCGCAGCCCCTGCCGATGCATCCATGGTGTCTGCCATGTCCACCGCCGGCGCCTTGGAGGGCTCCGAGGCCCTGGATGCCACCATGCGCTCAGTGGAGGAGGAACGAGAACTGGAACAGGGAAGGAGGAGACGCGCCCGCTCATCCTCAACCTACCTCCGCTTCCGCTCCAGAAGCAGAGGAGGTACTCTCCGACGCCAACTCTTCGGAGAGCCCCGCCACGTCCGTACCCTCATGACCTGGCACAACGGGGTCAGAGACACGTTCCACGAGCTAGGCATTGACAGGCAGGAGGATCGGTGGGAGGCGGAACAGGCTGGCCAAGAGGAGGCGCAACAGCCTCAAGCTGGAGCACTGGCACTTCGGCAGGAACCCGGACCAGTCGCTACGGGACCAGCACGAGGGCTCTCAGGAGCAGGATGGGAGCAAGACCCCTTCTTGCCAGTTCGAGCCTCGCCCCGCCATCGAGCCCCGGCTCCTCCGCGCCAGCTCCAGGCGGACACGGACGCCCTCGCCGTGCGCCTCCGCGCCACGTCCATCAGCGGAGCGGAACATCTCCGTCCCCTGCAACCTCTGCCCCCACCTCAGAACACTCTCTCTCCTACTCCACAGATGGGAGGAGGAGGTATGGAGTTGGGGAATGGAGGCGGACTGCAGGACCCCTGGCACGCCGCGGCTACGAATGCGGCGGCAGCGAGACATTCTCCGCAGTACCAGGTGATGGCGCAGCACGAGCAGGCCCTGGGACAGGGCCGCCTCGCCGGACCCCAGGACGAAGCCGAGCTGGACAACTTCGTACAGCAGCTCCGGAATCAAGTTCCCCGGCAGCATCCTTCCGGCTTCACTCCCCCTGCCCCCGTCAACAACCCCTACCAGACACCCATCGCCCCTCCTGGCAGGGCAAGCACTGGCGGAGCCGGACTCTTTGCGTCCCCGCGACACCCGCCTCCTCCCAGTGCTTCATCATCCTCTCCTAGCGGGAGATCCTGGGCGGACCTCTTCGCCCGTCCCTCGCCCAACTCCAGATCCGCGCCTCAACATCCACGAGGAGGCAACGAACCGACTGTGACAGTGAATCTAGTTTCACTGGAAGGCAGTGGAGGAGGGCAGGGGAGTGGAGGAGGGCAGACTACGGGAGAAGGATCCAGCACGGCGCCGCCCCCGCCACCCACGCAGACCTCCGGCCAGAGCAACGCCAACCCGGGCCAGGTCTCCTTCGACGGCCTCATGAAGGGCGTCGAGAGCGTGGTGGACCGCATCGCCCTCAAGCTCGGCGCCGCCAGCCTCAGAGACCTTCCTCCTCTCGAGCTTCCACTCTTTTCTGGGGATTACATCCAATACCCCACTTGGAAACAACATTGGAAGTTGTGGATAGATCAGCGGGTGGAGGACCCAGCTACGAGGATGATCTATCTCTCCAAGGCCCTGAAGGGCGGAGCCGCAGAGAAGATCAAGTCTCTCCAGAGCATGGAGGGCGGCTACGACCAGGCGATGCAGGTCCTGGAGGACGCGTACAACAACCCGACGGCGCACGTCCAGGAGGCCTTGTCCTCCATCCAATCGCTTCCCGGGGCGGACTTCAAGGGGCTGGAGTCCTTCCGGGACAAGCTTCGCAACCTCTACCTCTTCCTGTCCCAGCAGTGCAAGATGGAGGAAGCACAGCTGCAGTTCCTGGTCAGCGTGACGATGAAGAAGTTGAGCAACAGGGTGGCGAGCTCCGTCGCCAAGAAGTTGACCAATCAGGGTCTACTTTCTCACCAGGTCACTCTGTACGACCTCATCCAAGTGCTCAACAAGGAGGTGGAGGCGCAGCGCAACAAGAGCGCGCTCCTGCAAGCGACGACGTCGGAGACCTCCGCGGCCTCCAACTCCTCCTCCTCCTCCGCCCGCCCCAAGCAGCCGTCCAAGAAGCAGCTCTACTCCACCCCCTCCGTCCTTCCCGTCTCCATCTCTCAGCAGAAAGACGGCGGCAAGAACTCCGGCGGCAAACAGGAGCAATCCTGCTCCATCTGCATGCGAAGGCACAAACCGGTGGATTGCGACCAGTATAGAAGCGCAAAACAGCGCAAGGATCAGGTGGCCAAGTACGATCGCTGCTACCGCTGCTTGGCTAAGGGGCACACGGTGGCGCAGTGCCGCAGCCCCTACAACTGCAGCCACTGCGACAGCTCCAGCCACCATTCGTCCCTCTGCTACTCCGCCTACCCTGATTCCTCGCCCGCCGGCAGGCAGCAGGGTACCCAACAACGACCGCAGAAACAGCGTCAGTCACAAGGGAAGCAGCTGAAGAAACCTCACCCTTCTTCCTCTCGCCCACCCCCCTCCCAGCACAAACCTCAGAAGAAGGATGCCTGGCAGAAGGAGGGCAAGAAAGGAGGGACGAGACCTGGAGCTGGTTCTTCGCTGCCGATGGCGATGACGACGATGACGGACTCGGTCTCCGACCACTCCGACTCCCTCAACAACTGCAACGAGGCCATCGTCCTCCGCTTCCACGCCGAGGTCGCCTCCTCTCCCCTCCAGGACAGCCCCGTCTCCGAGTCCGTGAACTGCCTACTGGACACGGGCTCCCATATCACCTGCATCGAGAAACACACTGCTGAGCTTCTCGGACTGCCGGTGGTAGGAGAAGAGGTGGTGAATGTGGGAGTTTTCGGGGAATCTCTGCGACAGCCGAGGCGGATGGCCATCGTCAGCCTACACCTACTCACCGCCAACGGCTTCTCCATGGAACTCAAGGCAAGAGTGCTGGAGGACATCTGTCCGCCTGTGAAGATGCTCCCGTCTCTCTCTCCGGACGAGTGGGAGGCGATTGCAGCAGAGTTTCCCGGGATCGAGAACATGCCGCCCAAGCTGGGCGCCGCCTACATGCCAGTGCACCTCCTCATCGGCCTAGACGTCGGCGGACTCATCCTGGGCAAGATGAACAGAGAGGCCGACATCTCGCCTCTCCTCTCCGTCAACAACACCCCCATCGGCCAGCTCCTCATCGGAGCACCTCAGCTGGAGGTAATGCTCTCGCGAAGGCAGAAGAAGGAAGCCACCATGCTGGTGAACGCGAGCGTGAGCAGCGAGCTCAAGGAACTCTACACGCTGGAGTCCGAGGGGCTCACGGAGGACGAGATCCAGGAGGACGCCCGCGCCGCCGCCCTGCAGCGGTTCAAGGAGGACCTGCAGCGCAACAGCGGAGGGCGTTTCATGGCTCCCTTCCCCTTCAGAGACGGCAGGTTTCCTGAAGGCGCAAGGGACGGCAAGAACGAGGCCCTCAACCGCCTCCACAGCCTCTGCCGGAAGCTGGACAAGCGTCCCGACCTACGAAAGGCCTTCCATCTCTCCATTCAGCAGATGGTGGAGGCCGGATACGCCGAGGAAGTGCCTCTGGAGGAAGTGGAGCGTCAGGATCGTCAGGTCTTCTACCTCCCGTGCTTCCCGGTGGAGAAGTCAACGTCGCAGCACACGAAGTGCCGCCCAGTCCTGGACCCGACGGCCCGAGTCCTCCCCAACACGACCTTCAATGACCTGCTGGAGACAGGGCCGCAGCTTCTGGGCTCCCTCATGGGCATCCTCCTCCGCTACCGCTTCTCCGAGATCCTGGTGGTAGGGGACCTGGAGAAAGCCTTCCTCCAGATCCTTCTGCTCCCCGAGCACAAAGATCTGGCCCGATTCATCTGGCTGAGAGATCCGACTCAGCCACCATCATTCGAGAACTACGCCTATCTGAGACTCACTCGCGTGGGTTTCGGATTCAAGAGTAGTCCGGCAGTCCTCCAGGTAGTGATTAACTCATTCCTGGAGGAAGAAGGATCAGCACTGGCCAAAGAAATCCAGTCGCTGATCTATGTCGACAACATTGCCTTCAGCGCCTCAAATGTCACCGAGGCGATGAAGAAGAAGCGGGAGGCGGTCACCATCTTCGACGCCGCCAAGATGAACCTCCGCGAGTTCGTCAGCAACAGCGAGGTCTTCAACACCAGCCTCTCCGAGGAGGAGAAGGGGAAGATGGAGGGCGTGAAGGTGCTCGGCGTTGGCTGGGACATCGTTCTCGACGCCTTCTTCATCGGGCAAACCGACATCAACTTCCCCCTTTGGCCCTGCACGAAGAGGACGGTGATTAAGACCTTCGCCCGACGCTTCGACCCCCACGGGCTCCATTCGCCGATCATCATCCTAGCCAAGTTACTCTTCAGCCAAATTCAGGCTGATGGGTATGACTGGGACGAGGCTGTCGCCGCGTTGTACAAAGACTGGTGGAAAGAGGCGCTTGAGGACCTGGAAGGGCTCCCCTCAGTGAAGATACAGAGGAGGGCGGCCTGGTCGCCGCAGTCCAAGATCAGGCTGCTGGCCTTCGCGGACGCGAGCAGCAAGGCACACGGATGCTGCTGCTACGCCTATTCCTTCGCATCCTCCGCCTCCAGACCCGTCCCCATCGGCATCCTCGACGAGTGCGGCAACTGTCGGGAGATCAGCAGCGGCGCCTACTGCACTCTGCTCATCTCCAAAGCCTCTCCTAATCCAGGACGCTTGGAAGACATGCCCAAGTTAGAGCTCCTGGCGGTGGAGAAGGCGGTGAAGCTGCTTCGCTTCGTGGAGAAGCAGTTGCCCAGCTCTATCGTCGTGGTGGAGAAGCGCGTCTACACGGACAGCATGATCGCGCTCCAGCAGATCCATCTCGGCCGCGGACCCACGACCTACGTGAACAACCGCATCAACACCATCCGGAGCCTGCAGGAGTCCATCCACTTCTCCCTCCACCACGTCAGGAGCGAGGACAACCCCGCCGACCTCGCCTCCAGAGGCGTCCGCTTTGCAGAGTACATGCAGAGGGACAACTTCCGCCTCTGGTTCTACGGACCCAGCTGGGCGCAGGGAGAGGCCTGCCACTTTCCCAACTGGGACCCCCCTACTCACAAGGCGGACGGACATGCTCCTCTGGGCTGGAAGCAGGAGGAGAAGGGTTTCGGACCCGAGTACCACATCTTGGTGAACTCCGCCCGCAAGCTGGTCGTGGAGGCCAGCTTCCCCGGCCCCTTCCACATGCAGGCCGAGCAGTACCTCCGCAAGGGAGGCTTGCCTACCCTTCTTCGAGTCACCGCCTACGTACGCAGAGCCTGGAGAAAGGCTAAAGGACTGCCCAATCCAGGAACGGCGGCAGTGACGGCGGACGAGAAAGAGGCTTCTGAAGAGCTCTGGGTCCGCCACCTCCAGATGAAGGCCTACAAATCCATCATCGCCGTTCTCGACAAGAAGAAGGGCCGCCTGCCGTCGGCGGAGGCGAACATGGTCCGGGACCTGGACCTGTTCCTAGGAGAGTCCGGACTGCTCCGCTGCGGCAGCCGCCTCGCCATGGCCAACGTCTCTGTCGACGCCAAACATCCCCTGCTACTTCCCAACGATCACCCCTTCACAGTCCTCCTAGTCCTCCACTTCCACGAACTGGCAGGGCATCTGAAGGCGAGAGTGACAGCAGGGCTCTTTCGGAAGCGTTACTGGATTACATCGGCGATCCGAAAGATGCAGTCTTTCATCAGACTGTGCAGCGTCTGCAGACGTTTTGAGGCGATGCCTTTCGCCTCTCCAAGATTCCGCCCGTACCCAGCTCTGCGCTTCGACAGTGCCTGCGCCATGCAGCACGTGTCCATCGACTTGAAAGGGCCCATCAGCTACATCCAGGTCTACAGGGACCCCGCACAGAAACTGGAGCCCTACAGGAAGTACGAGAAGGCTAAGGAGCTGATGGTGGAGAGAACCGGATACATCTTGGTGTATCTCTGCCAGGTGGTAAGGGCGGTGGCGCTCCAGCTCATCCCGGACCTGGAGGGCCAGAGCATCGCGAACGGCCTGGCCACCATCATGGCCAGGGTCGGCTTCCCCAGACAAGTCTACTGCGACAACGCCAAACCCCTCCTCTGGGCCACCAAATCCCTCTTCGGCAAGGCCAGCTCGGGCGAGCTGAAGGCCGACGATCCGGCCGTCACCAGCTTCTTCGCAAAGAACAACATTCGCATCCGCACCATTCCTCCCACTCATCCAGCTTCTGCCGGTTCTGTGGAGAACATGGTGGGATTGACGGCGAAGGTGTTGAAGAGGCTGGCGTCCGGACGCAAGTTGAGGGAGTACGAGCTGATGCTCCTGCTGGCGCAGACCGAGGCCATCATCAACTGCAGACCCCTCTTCGCCTACGGCGAGTCCAGCTCCGTGGTCACACCTGCACACTTTCTCCACCCTCAACTCAACCTCGTCCTTCCGCCTGACTGGGACGACGAGGTCAAGAACCCGGAGGAGCTGTACGGAGCGAGGGGCAAGATTCTGAAGGTCTACGAGCACCAGCTGGCCAAGCTCTGGCAGGAGTTCAAGGAGCACCTGCCTCAGGTTCTTCTGGAAGAGCGGAAAAACCACTACAAGCCCAGGAAGGGCGAAGCGCACCGGGAACCCATGGAAGGAGAGCTGGTGTGGCTCAGCAAGGACAACGCTCCTAGACACTCCTTCAAGCTAGGTCGTCTAGTGGAGCTGCTTCCTTCTCGCTTTTCTGAGCCACAGGAGGCGATGGTGCTGGTGAGGAAGAAGGTGAAGGGAGGCGGCGAGCACAACGAGCTGATGCGCCGCCACATCTCCGACCTCATTCCCATCCTCTACGAGCCTCCCACAGCCTCTAACGCCATCGATGCCCCAGAAGTTCCGCCCAGACCGCGGGGAGTAGGAGTAGGAAGTGACGAGGAGGGAGAACAGGGCCTGGACCCTGATGTCGGCGACGAGACCGCCGACGACGGACCACGCGTTCTCCAAGGGCTGGAAGAAGAAGCCCCAGAAGAAGATCCCCTCCCTTCCACTCCCAGGACCCTTCCCGTCAAGGAACCTTCAAGGGGCATTCTGAAGCGTCATTCGGAGAGAAGGCGTAGAGTGGTGTACGAGTCGCTGGACGAAGCCGCCTTGGGAAGCCAGCCGACTCAGGACTTCTACAACGTCCGCCCACCTAGGACGCCTAGGGACACTCAGGCTCTACTCTCACTCCAGGAGGAGCGAATAGAGCAGAAGCCCAGCGGACTAAGGAAGGAGTTCCTCGGTTTAGTCCGAGGATGCTACAGGGACGAGGAGCGCTTGAAGCTCCGCTTCCAGCACCACTCTGAGGCGCAGCTGAGAGGCAAGGATCCGGCGGACGCCCAGCAGAACGAGCAGTTCAGCAGCTGGGTCTCTCAGGACGCTTCCTTGCCCAGCTCCGACACTCTGCGACACTCAGCCGGAGACCAGTCGGAGTCGGCGCCTCTAGCTCTGCCCCCGCAGTGGATTGAGAGAGAGAGGATCGGCAGACAGGGAACCTTTCCCTGGATGCTGATTGGGCTGCTATGCTTAGTGAGCCTCGGAGGCGGTGCAAGCGCCGCCCCCATCCCGTCTCGTGGCCAGCTGCTTGCCGATGTTCAAGTACAGCCACCTACACCTCCAGTCCGAGTTCCTCACGACCCACTGCCTCCTCCAGCATTTGCGGCAACATCTCCTCCTCCAGGAGTAGACTTCTTCATCTGCCCTAAGGTGCTGACAGGAGGACGGCCGTTCGTGTACCCGGACTTCCACCGCGACTGCGCCGTGGAGCACACCCAGGAAAAGGTCGTCTACCACCCCGTCGACCTCTACGTCAACCACTACCGCCTTCCCACCGTCCCCGCAGCTAGGTGCAGGATCGAGTATCAACATTACCGCACCTACACTTCATTCTTCAACCAGTGGTCGAAGGTGGCCTGGAAGGACTTGAGAGAGGTGGCCCCGCACGAGTGCGTCTCCGCCTGGCAGAACTGGAACTTCAGGGACGTCCCCTTGGTCCAGATCGGCCCCTACAAGTACTCCACCAACACCACCACCTATCCAGTCTACGAATGGTGGGGCTACAAGACTGTCACCTATCTCAACTTCATCCTCACCGTCGGAGAGGTGGCAGTGCAGCACGAGTCGGTGGTGTCCAGCCTGGGCTCCATGGCCGGGTGCCACGCGGAGAAGGAGTACTGCAGGAAGATCACCTACACCATCGTCTGGGACGAGTCCCCCCTGCTTTCCTTCTGCCCCTACGAGCTCAAAGGCACCTACGACGCGGAGGTCATCGGAGAGAATCGCATCCGCATTCCTTCACTCCAATCTGCTTTCTCCACCTATCTACCCGATCCAGACTACACCTGGAACCAGCCTGCCTTGAAGTGCCTTCCTTCCGACGTTTTGTTGTCTAAGGAAGGGCTGCCTATGAGGGTGAATAGGAAGCTGGTGGTGGTGAATCCACAGATTGCGGAGGGCCAGGAGAGCGGCATCAATTCCTCCTCCACTCCGCCACTGCGACCTGGAAGAAGAGACCTAGGCCCTGAGCTGAGCCGAATGAAACGGATCGGACTGAAGCCTTCTCGCTACTACCAATTCTTGCTGAAAGGCTTCCAGCTCAGTTCAGCGCTAGGGTACTCTAGGAAGAAGAGGCTGGTGAACCCAGCAGAGCCACTAGCGCATCGACGCAGACGCATCGACGCCATTCACGATCGGCTGTCACAGCTGGAGAAGACGAAGAACAGCTCCGATCCCGTCTCGCCAAAGCTTCACTTCATCGTTGAGGCCATGACGAAGTTCGTCCACGAGAGTCGCCTGCTGGACGAGCACCGCATCTGCGTGCTGGAAGAACACCAGTACCAGATCTTCAGACAGCTCTTCTACCTCAACCCCACCAACGGTCTGCGAGCTATGCTGAAGCGACAGGACATTGCTGCTGAAGTGAAAGGATCGATGATCTTCATCAGCAAATGCCATAGGGCAGAAGTGAAAAGGATTTATCCTTATCACCGGCTGCCAGGAAACGACTTCTGCTCCCTGTTCATGCCGGTGGAACTGATGAACGGCCAGATTCTCTATCTGCCTGAGGGAGGCAGTAGAGATTTGACCTGGTTCAGCCCGGAGGTGCACTGTGACCAGGTGACCCGCTTCGAGTTCGTGGACGAGACCGACGAAGGAGAGATCGGCGACTACTTCCGCAACCTCACCGGCGGCGTCTTCGCCACCTACCTGATGAGCCCTCACTTGCACCAACTCGCCCCCGACATCACCTTCGACGCACCTCCCCTCTACAACGTTCCCATCCTCCAACCCTTCGCTGCCCTCGCCGCCTACTCGGCCGACATGCCTCGCATCGATCGGCAAGTAGAGGCCATGCTTCAATTCTCCAGTCATCTCTCCTGGGAGCCAGCAGAGGTGACTCAGAACATCAAGGAGTACAGCAGATCGCCTACGGGCATCGTAGGAGCGATGACAGAGGGACTACAGGAGGTGAAGAGGAAGAGTGAGGTGGAGGTGAGAAGTCTGAAGGATAGGATACTTCGGCCCATCTACTTTATGCTGGGAGCGGCACTCTCCATCGTGGCGATGGTCGGCCTCTGCGCGGTGATCCTCTACCTCTCCCGCTTCACGAGCTGCGGCTTGTCCATCATCCGCACTCTCGACAACATCGTCAACACCGTCGTCTCCATCTGCGGCAAGTGCTGGCCTGATCGAGGGCCAGGGCCTGGCTCCAGTCTGACAGGCTGGATGAGGAAGCGAGGAGAGCAGAACGAAGAGGACCTGCCTTACAGCACCGCTCTTCTTCCCCAAGCTCCTCTTCCTCCCTTCCGCCCACCTCGCCGCCAAGTCAGCATCGGGGCTCCCACCTACTACCGACATGAGGACGAGGACACGCTGCCCCGCACTTCATCCTTCCCTCAACTCACTCCTCAAGACCGAGCGAGTCTACGCAAGGCCTACTCCAATCGCATCCCCACGCCACTCAGCGCTTCTTCATCCTACAGCGGCCCCTCCTTCGCGGCACCTCTACGCCGGTCCGAGTCGGTGCTGACCTTCTACGACCCGGAGCAGATCCAGCTGGGCGTGGAGGAAGAGATGCGACTGGTGGGCCTTCGCTGAAGCTGCGGACCCAGCCCCTCCCATTGATTCCTCTTTCCCTCCCCTTAGATGAACCCCTCCTTTGTTTAGCTTCTTGCTATTCCGACTTCCTCCGATCTAGTGATTGACGGAGCGCGGGGAGTCTGTGCAGCTTCAGAGTGACGACATTGAACTTTGGCCGTCTAGGCTCTTATCTGCTCCTATTTAACTCCTGCTTTTCGCCCTCGTCAGTCAGTTATTCATGCTTTCAACCTCTTAGCAATCTTGGTATGTAGTAAAGAACGGAAGGCTTGGTGGTGGTGAGCAAGATGCTTAAGCTCGACAACATGGCCAGCTTCACGCACTAGCACACCGTCCATCGCTTCGGCGACAGCGACGAGCTCACCAACCTCCACAGCGGCATCGCTACAGTCTACGCCCAGCCCTCCTCCTTGCCATGGGGAGTTGGGTCGGCGCAGAAGTAAAAAAAAAACCCCCCACAAAGACCAGGCAGGAAAAACACAATTTTGTGTGTGTTTTCTGTGTATCCCGATTAATCTGGTTGATTAAAATTCATTGATTATGATTTTCTATCGCGATTTTTTAATCTATATTCTGTGTATTTAATCTCTAGATTAGTGAGAGGATGGGTAGTCCAAGTCCAGCCACTCATTGGGCTGGCGCGAACGGAGCGTTAGCGAAGTGTCAGCGCCCAGCCCCTCTTTTCGACCCAGGTGTACGTTTTCGGGGTTATTGCTAGATCTTAAAATTGATAAGGATTTTACGCTTCATAGAAACGTCCAATCGTGCTGATTCTTTCTGCATTGGAAAGAGCATCATTGAATTGACCAAAACTCGCGAGAAATCATCAAAAATTGGCAAAATTCGTGAGAAAATCACTCAAAACCATTTGTCCGAACTCCTCCTCCTCCTTCTCCTTCTCCTTCTTCTTCTTCTTCTTCTCCGCATCTATTCAATGGACGATAGTAGGTATTCATTTCATCCCCCACTCACCCCCTCCCCGGGTCCTTGGGCCTCATGTATTGATTTTTATTCATAAGTCTTCAGTTAAAAATTGATGCATGAGGACCAGTGGTGTAGTGGTCTAAGCGGTTGAACAGCTGGTTGAAACTGGGAGGTTCGAATCCTTCTTAGGCAATCATTTTTATTTTGGAAATTTTAAGTTGAGAAAACAACTGGTACCATCGGCTGGTCAGAATAAGAGCTCTTTTCTCCCAAAAATCGATTGCCCTAAGTATAAATCATGAAAATTTCACAAAAATATGTTAATTTGCCAATAAATTTTTAATTGTATTTTTGTCAAAATTAGAGCTCTTTTCTCCCAAAAATCGATTACCCTAGGTATAAATCATGAAAATTTCACAAAAATATGTTATTTTGCCAATAAATTTAAATTTATTTTTGATTTTCTAATCTTTTCTTTTCGTTATATTTTTAAATTTTATTTATTATTTATTTTTTTATCCAAAAATATCTTAAATTATTCTCGATTCTTTTATTTTTGTTATATTTTTTTATGAGTTTATTTTTATGAGTATATTTTTCATATATTATAAAATATTATAAAATTGTATTTATACATTTTATGCTATATTAAAAGTGGAAGAAATAACTGGTACCATCGGCAAGCCAAATGTGGGTCTCTTTTCTCCAAATTTTGTAATTGCCTCGAGCAAAAAGTCAAGGAAATACATCTACTACTAGTGGAATCTGCTGCGTCATCTGCATTTTGTTTTTGGGCGCGCATGGAAAGAGACACTGAACTGCGCGCCAAAAACAAAATGCAACTGTCCAAGCAGCAGATTCCACTAGTAGTAGATGTATTTCCTTGACTTTTTGCTCGAGGCAATTACAAAATTTGGAGAAAAGAGACCCACATTTGGCTTGCCGATGGTACCAGTTATTTTTATCTTTCGAGCTGTTAAAAGTGGAAAAAATATCTGGTACCATCGAAATGCCAAAAATTGGCTTATTTTCTCCAAAAACGATTGTCCCGATTTTAAAGGCAAAGAAATATATCTATTTTTATTGGAATATGCTCCGATACAAGCATTTTGAATTGGTGCGCCGTGAAAAGCGGTTTGAAAGAGAAAAGAGGATTAATTTTCGTTTATTTTGTTTCGACCTCTTAATTTCGAGGCGCATTCCTGACTTAGTAATTTTTTGGTTGTAATTTTCTTTATTTTCTCAACTGCAGGAACGAATTTTCTGACTGAGAAACTGAGAAACGTGTAAAATTTAGTAACATTCAGTAGTATGACATTGACTAACGGCCCATTTTTGAAGGTAAATGCGCCATGATGATAAAATATTACAGATGCAAAAGCAGTGATATTTGTCCTGGATGCTTCGGATGTTGGACGGATGAAAGAAGCGGCAGATCTTCTCACTCACTTTCTCCACCAAAGCCCTGCATCACTCGTCCTCGTCTTCGCAAACAAATCCGATCTATCCACAGGTTCGTTCGATTCTTCATTTCATTTACCCGTTTACACTAGCACCAACAAAGATCTCACCACCCATGGGCCATGTATGCGTGAAAAACTAGGCAAATCCGTTTGTTTTCAGCTCTAAGTGAGGAAGAGGTGAAGAATATTCTAAACCTGGAGAAAATTTGCAAAGGACGCCGGTGGAAAATATTTCCGTCCAGCGGTCTGTCTGGGGCTGGCATTTTTGAAGGACTCGCTTGGCTCTCCGAGCAACCGCTATCATAATTTTTTTTTCTCTATCTTTCACAAGTTTCCATCTGACTCCTGAATTTGGGCATCTATTGAAACGATTTATTGAGCGAATGGCTGCCTGAACTGAGACCAAAGTCATTCGTCAGCTATTAAGCATTTCACCATTTGCTGCTCTTCTATGAATCTTGCCCAGAATGCGTTTGCAGCATCGATTATGCTTTTTTGCCGATTGAGGATAAAAATTCAGAGGACGAGGAAAAATAACAGAATAAATAATAAGGATAGTTAAGAAGGAAAAAATCAGGTAAAAATTAAGTATGTTCCATAATCCACTTAGGCGCCATGAAATCGACCAAGGACTGCGTTAAAAGGGAATGGAATGGCTCATGAGAGGAAGAATAATCAATGAGCTGTCTGAAGTCAAATGAAGGCATTTTATAGCAGAATTTCGCCGTACAAAGATAGGAAGGAAGTATAACAGAAGGAGGTAAAGGCCAAATAAACGGGTCCGATTGTCACTCCGCCTGTAGGCCTTGCTCAGAGAAGAAGGCTAGCACCACGATCACATCGTCCTTCAGCTGGTGCACCCGCTCCCTTTCCAACTCCGCTTCTACTAACCGCTGATGTCAATGATCAAGAGGATAAGGGAGGTGAGGAGGCGTTAGGGTGAACGAACCACGAACGGAGCGAAGTCGTTCTGACCACAGATGGCAACTTGGAGCCCGTCCGCCAGCTGTTCACTTAGCATATGGCCCGCCCGACCACTGCGACAATGCCAGAGCTCGCAGACTGATAGGCCAAAACCCAAAACTGATAGGACAAGCCCAAAACTCACAAGTGGTGGAATGAAGACGGACTAATGGAGTGTTGGGGGTGGATGCACTTGATGTCATCGGCAACATCGCCCAGGTCCAGGGGGTCCTTGAGGAGGCTTAATACGCCATAGAGGGTCTTCGGAGCTCGAGCCAGCGCGCACACCTTTTGCCAGACCTCCAAAACCCGATTTTTAAATGTTTCAAAATGCCTGAAAGCAAGCTCTTCTTAGAGCAAGTGAAGAAATATGGAGAAGGAGGCGAGGAATGAAAAAAGAAAGGAGATGGGAGGTAGAATTTTGAGCTGCGCGGGCTGAAAGAGTGAACGCCGGATTGGCAGTCTCCACCTGCCGCAAGACCCAGTGTCCGTAGACGTCCCAGGACACAGAGCGGCGGCCTTCCGTGCTCCAAAACTGGCCGGGAGGGGAGAGGGCGTTGGAAGGGGTGTAGGGGGTGGGGGAGGAGGGCGGGTCCTCCTTAGCGTCGTCGTTGGTAGCCGCGGACCTTCTTCTCCTGCTCGACCTTCTTCTTCTCTCCGTATTGCTCTTCCTTGTTCTCCTCCTCCATCTTCTTCGGTTTCTATTGACGTTTGGGGGTTATCTTTGTTGTCGGTTTTGAATACCTTCAAAATGAAGAGATATGAGGATTGATGAGCAAAGGTTGGAGGGGCCAATGCGAACATTATCTTTGGTCTTTATGGAGAGCTTGGGGATGTGGAGAAAGATGGCGTGGCCAATTATAAGGGACCTTGGGGATGCAGGGTGCTGGCCACTGGATGCAGTGATCTTCAACAAGGCTTTGAAGCGCTTGGCAATCACCTATTGCTTCTTCAATTCAATTGAATAGGCAATGGATGTCTTTGGTTATTCTGAAAACGTTTACCCAGCAAGACTGGTTTTTCGTAGTTGTTGGAAAAGGAGAAACAACGTTAAGGATTTCTTTTTTCTTTTTAATCGTTCTCACTAGCCTGTCTTGAGCATCATAATTCAATAGCTTGATAAAAGTACTGGAACAAATTGTAGGCTTGATAAAAGTACTGGAAAAATAAGAAAAACTGAATCTTATTGGAAAAAATATACCGAAACCTATATGAGATTAGAAAACTGTAATGTACCTTAGATTAAATTTACCCAGTAATCAGCTATGAAAAGTGTGAGTGGAAAGGGGAACTTTTTTGATGGTTTTGATTTGAGTCGCCTGATCAGGACTCATCTAGGCGGAAAGAGAACAGAGGATAGGATGAGGAACCTGCTCCAGTAAAACGGCGTAAACGATGATGCCATTGACGTCGGCGAGGAAGCAGTAGCCGTTGATGCGCGTTTCCTTGTAGTGCGAGATGATGAGGTCGGCTTTCCTGCACTGCGGCGACATGCCTCCCCTTCTCTCTCAGCCTCACTAGAAGGTTGAAGAGGAAATAGAGGAACCTTGTACACGATGTACTGGCGTCCGTCCTTGTGGAAGAGTTGGAAGTGGTTGTTCGCCTTCTTGTAGGCTTCCTTGGACGAGATGAGGAGAGGCACCGCCTCCAGCGCTATGAACATACCCTCCTTTTTGAAGGATATGATCTTGGCGTCCTGTAAACGAGGCCAATGCCAACCATGGGAAGAGGGAAAGGTGGGGGAAGAGGCAAACCAAGGAGATGTGCTTGACGACGTCCTCCATATGAACGCCCGCCATTGCCAGCCGCAGCACCACGCTGTTCTCGGTCACCTCTTCATCGTCCGACACCGCCCGCCCGGGCGAACTACATAACAACCCCTGGCTTGTGGGCCTTGTCCTCCACCTCCTGCCCCGTGCCAAGGTTCATAGAGGTAAGGATGGCATGGCATTTGCTGGCATGACGGTACAGATTGCGAGGCCTGGAGAAGTCCCAGCCATCGCACCTCCTACCTGAAGCACCAGTGGGCCCCGATGCGACTGCAATAAGAGGGCAGTGAGAAAGAAAAAAGGGAGGAAGAAATGGAAATGGTGACCTGCTGCCAGAGGCGCTGGGGCGAGTGGGCCAGAGACGTCGAGCTTGGCCCGGCGCGAAGGACGTGATGGCCATACACCTCCCAAAGGGTGGCACAGACCTTGCTGTGGGCGCAGTAGCAGTGGGGTTCTGGCTTGAAGGATTGTGCCTGCCACTTCTCCTTCCCCGTTGTCTCCAGCAGGGCCAGGGCCCGTTCACCCTCCAGCCCGTGCTCCTCGAGCTGGCGCACCAGGCTCTGGAATGAGAAGGCAGTGCAGTGAGCAGTGAGATAGGAAGGAAAAGAGGAGGAATGGAAGAGGCCACCTGCTGCCAGAGCCTACGGGGCGATATGGCTCCAGGCGCTCCAGGGGGTGCCGTCGGCCGCTCTGGGAGAACTTGGTGACCAAAGACCTCCCAGGCCCGCTCCTTGCCCCTGGGGCCCTTCCTGATGGGGCTCTGAAAAATGGCAGCCCCTAAACAGTCTGTTGCATTGGCAGATTAAAAGAAAAGAAGGAACGGTGGCTAGAGGGCGGACGGTGGTGGTGGTGGCGGTGGCAGTGGCCGAAGGTGTGGGCGAGGAGAGCGAGCGGCGGGGCAAGGCGGTGGCGGCCTCCCCCATGGCCTCCCACGCGGCCTCTTGGGCCACGGCCCGGCGGGTGCGCGGCTGGGAAGCCCGCCCCTCGTCCTTCACCTCCTTCTTGACGGGCATCGCTGTCTTTGTTTCTGCTATGAAAACTAAACAGATTGTAGTGAGATAGGAAGGGAAAGAGGAGGAATACCGACGGTCGGAGCTTTGGAAGTTTATGGGCGTTCCCATTCTTCGCTGGGAAACGCGTTGATGCTTTCCATGGTTGATGGGCATGAACCACGTTGCTCGGGAAAAGAAGCCTTGTAGCTGCATTCCATGAGATGAAAGTGCCGTAGGAATGTGCTGAAAAGAATTGCCCAGTAGGTGAAGGGAGCCGGGGGGGGAGGGGGGTGCAAGCTTACCAGAATAGAGCATTTCGTAGGGGTTTCGTTGCGTTAGCCGATCCAGCGATCTTCGGATGAACTTTTCCACCGAGCGGCTCCTTCTTCACCCTCTCAGAGAGGGCCTTGAGGTCGATGCCGCTGATGATTTGGCAGGCGTCGGCGTCGCCGATGAGCTTGCGGATGGTGCCAACGAGTTCTTGGTCCAGACCTGACGGGAGCTGGAGTGGAGCTGGGCGAGGCCGGTGAAGAGGCCCTCGCTGTCGAACTCCGAGCAGTCCATCTCCGTCTCTCCGGAGTAGATGGGCAGGCCCAGGCTGTGGAAGGTGCTGAGAAGGCTTTTGAGGCTGATAGTGTTCGGCGCCGGCGTGGTGAGCAGAGTGTTCAGCTCCGCCGCGAAGGCCGCCGCCGCATCCTGCTTTTTCGCAGCCTTGCATTTTGAAAACGCACTCTCCCTTCACTCCCCATCTATTTCATATTCCCTAAATGAAAATAAGGAAATAAATTCTTGTCCTAAGAAACAAAAGAATTTTATGACTTTAAAATGTTATAGAAACATAGCATTTTGCAAATAGGTTTTTTTCCAAATGAAAGCTTTCCTCAAAAGAATGTAAAGTTGGCAGAGAAGGCGGGCTTGAGCTCCGTCAACTTTGAAGGGGTGAGGGGATGGCCAAGGGCTGACCGGTCTTGTGGAGCCAGGCGAGGGCGAGGGCCGTGAAGGCTGGAGCGAGGGCCGTGAAGGCTGGAGCGAGAGCCTCCATGGCCGCCATCTTCTGCTCCTCCACCATCTGTCAACCCATTTCAGTTGGAGGGGAGAAAGAGCGGAGGCCACCGTCTTGCGGATGGCCTTGAGGTGCTCCTCCGCGTCCTTTTGCTCCTTCTTGTGGAGGCTGGTGACCCCGGCGCCGTTTTGGCCTCTTCCGCCTTCACCTCAAAATCCCCCTTTCCTACAACCCACACTCCGCAAACGACCATCTGCTCGATGCAAACTGGGGGCAATCCATCAATTCCTTTCACTGGCTCCATTTAGAAAGAATGTTTAGAAAGATTGTTTGGAAAGAAGGTACCGGGAAACTTTTGGCAACGAAGTTTAGGTTGGTGCTTGGGTCCCAAGTGCAGCTGCTATGGGCAGGTGTGCTTTTGCTGCAGTTCCTGGTCTTGACTTCCCAAGAGTAGGATGCTAGGATGCACTGCACCGCTAACAAGGCATCCTTTATGTGGCTATTTGGCCCCATCTCCATCCACTCATGCCAGCAGAGACATGTGAATGCCCAGTGCTAAAAAAATTGGCGATTTGAGCATGCTTGATTGAGCATATTTGTTGGAAGGGTTGACTTTTGTTGGTGAGCTTACAAACATAGTAGAATTGTTCGCTGTGGCATACATCCTCTTCCTTAACCACCACCAGCTCTGCTTGGTGGTCAGACCCTTCCCGCTTGTACCATAGAGTTCTCCCCCTACAACATAATGGCTCATATTTTCCAAATTATATTGTTTGCACAAAACTTATTGCTTGGCAGACTGTGCAGCTTGGAAATACTGTTTATGATTCCAGAGAAAGTATTATTGGTCACCTTGGAGCTGAAGATTAGTGGGCCAATGCCAAATGCCTTGACGCTGTGTGGGAAACAAATGATGATGCCATTGTGGAATTTTTCAAGAACCTTCAACTTCATTGGCTTGAACAAGCATAGGTTTAGACTTGCATAGGTCAACATACACACCAAAGCTTAGATGTGTTTATTTAGAGTAAGGTTGAGAGTGGGAAATACCTGTAAAGGCGTGAATTGCTCAGAAACCACCCGGCCCATCAATTCATTGTAGTCATCGCCTGACAGTGTCTGCAGATGAAATGACCTGAGCAAGTGTTGCATTGGAATAAACATGAAATGCCTTGATCAGGGATGGGATGCTGATGGCACTGGGCATGAAACAGCGAGTGCCAGGCCAATGGGCATCCAGGATAGCATTCACTCTCTTGTGTTTAGAGGGGAAGACGTCCTCCACCAAAACCCGTTAAGCCATTGGGCCTTCTCAAGCGCATCTAACTCGTGACGATTCCATGAGCTCATTTGAGGCTGAAACAAAATTCCATCAATGTGAACAACGTAGAATGCGAAGGGGCTGGCAGGGAGTAGCGATAGAAAATTTCTAATCACCAATTCAATTTGGATGGATAAGAAAATAAAAGGATGGATAACAGTGGTTGTCTGTGATCTTGTGTGCGGTGGTGTCCTCTTTTCTGCCATACCCGCCGCACCGTGATTTACTGGGTCTTTTCAAAGTAGAGGATGTTACTGGATATGATTTTGGCGAATTTCTTGAGCTCGTCAAGCTGCTTCTAAAAACCTTTGCCTATCACCAAAATATGCACGGCCAGTTTTGCCGGCTCTTTTTTCCTGACATTTAGCGGATTCAATACCAAGGATATGAAGAGTTTGATTTGCCAAAAGTGAGGGAATGAGCAAGGAGAGTGGTAGTGGGAGAAAGGAGAGTGGGAGAGGCAAAAGGTAAACCGGACGCCACAGGAGGCCAGCTGATTTTGCCAGGTAGTGGCGTTTTTCCATGTTGTTGTCCCAGCTGTCCTTGGCCTGCTCCTTGGAATGGCCCCTGAAATGAGCTGATATGATGGTGATGGGGGTGGATGAGGAGATTGAAAGAACCGCTTCTCCAGGGCCGCCAGCCCCATCTCCTCCTTGATGTCCAGGAAGTAGAGCGAGTTCAACGGCAGGCCCTCTCCCACCCACTGGCTTCACATAGCTCTCTCTCTTTAGCATATAGCCACCGTCCCTCGCTCATTGGCCAGAGTGAGAGCTGGGGAAGGGAGGAGAGAAGGGGAACCGGGTCGGCAAAACGGGTGAAGTGGATGAGGCGATGCGGGAAGTTGCTGATGATGGTGGTCATTGGGCCTTCCCCATTTCCCAGCAGCTCCTTGACGGCATTGAGGATGAGGCGGTGGGTGGGGACCTGGAAGGAGGAGGGTGATTGATAAGGTAGTCAGAGAAGAGGCTGGGGAGGGAGGGTTGACCGGGTAGCACAGTGCTGGCCCAACTGTGTTGCCTGGCCAACCCACGATGAGGATGCAGGAGGAGATGCGCCCGCAAGGCCTGCTCACCTCTACCTCCTACAATTTACCCCTCACCTCCGATCTCAAACTTTCCCTAAGATGATTAACTCTTAACCTCCGGCGGAAAATCAATGCAGAAACTCACTCTTTTATTAAATATTGATTTTCAACAGTTAAAATTAATTAATTTAAAATTAACTAATTCAATGTTACCTACTCCGTGTTCAAAAATTCCAGCGAAAATATGCTATTATATAATAATCTTGTCACTTTTGTAAGAGCCTTTGGATGAAGTGCTAGTAAATAATTGAAGGGAGACTAGGTAGGTACGGCGGGGTTCTGGGGCCGGTAGTATTGTGAGGGGCGGTGGTATTGTGAGGGGCGGTGGGAGAGGCCGACCATTTTCGACCAGCTCTCCTCCTCATCCAGGTTGTTGGCCTGGGGCGGGAGGGTAAGCTGGTGAGGGTAGGAGGAGGAGGTGGAAGGGAGAGACCGTGATTGCGGGTAGAGTGGAGACGGCGTTGGAATGTGGAGCTGAGACTTGCGAGGCATGGAGAAATCCCAGCCATCGCTCCTACCTGAAGTAGTTCCTGATCTCATTTATCCCAAATTTGAACAAGCAGAGCACACTCTTGACGCCAGCGTTTATCCTAAAGAATGCCCTATCGGCGGAAAAAAGACCGGCCCCGTAATTGTCAGGGTCAGCTACTCTCGAACATGAGTTAAGGTCCGCTTAGCTCCAGAAAGAAAAGACATGAGGCGATGGTGTGGGCGGAGATGAAGAGTGATGGAAGGGGGCGTTAGATTCTTGCCAGACGTTGAGCATTCCAATTTTTGTTGTGTCTTTCCCGCCTTTTCAGCCCTGCCCAGTTGGAGATTCCAGAAGAACTGCATTGTCTGCTTTTTCCCGCCTTTCTTGTAGACAAAACAGCGAATTTCAAGCGATCGGTCAGAATTTGCAATCCGTAACTATATTCCTTCACTGGCATGCGTTAAATTTAAAGGAACTGTGTACGTGATTTCGCAAAAAAAAAATAAAGAGCAAATATTGAAAACTTTCATGAATTTAGAACATTCATCTGATAGTGAAAAACCACAATCTCCTAAAAACCTTTTGCTTTTTTCTCGGTATTTGCTTTTTGTTAGTTGATTCGCACTTTTTGCCATCTTTATGTGCGCAAACTACACCCGAACTGCTGATAAAAGTCAAAAAATCTGCCAGATGACAAGTAAACAAGCTTAATAATGCAATATGCCACTGGCTATCTCTTGCTCTTGACCTGGGCTTGCTTCTCACGCTGCACAGCAATCAGCTCTATCTGAGCATGGAGGCGGGCACATCGGCTGCGCTCCTCGATTATCTCCCTTCAAACCTACTTCAGTCACAGCCAGTTGAGCCAGAAGATAGGAGAAAGTAGGACTGAAGGAGTTTGTCGTGTCGGCGGCTCTCCTTGATGAACTCCTCCTTCCACTTGGCCTCCTCCTCAGGGCTGACGGCCTCCTCCTCCTTGGCCGGCTTCTTGCCCTCCAGCTCCGCCGCTCTCAGCGCCTTTCGCAGCTCATTGATCGCCTGCTCATTCTTTCCTCTCTTCAAGGTCACTCAAAAGACTCAGAAGCCCAACCTTTTTCTCCTCACTGATCTTCTCCTTCAACTCCATCTGGACAGCCAGCAGCTGCTTCTCCTCGAACAGCTCCAGCGGCGGACCCTTGGCCTCCTCTGCCGCCTTCGCCTCCGCTTCCTTCAAGACCATCAGTCAATAATCAAAGAGGGACCAGAGGCTACTAGAACCTTGGCCGCGGCAGCGACGGCAGTCTTGAGGCGTCGCTTCAGCTGAGTCTCCACCATCTGGATCTCCCAGAGCTCCTGCTCCTTGGCGGGGTCCACGACGCCGCCGCGAGTTCGCAGCTCCTCCAGCTGCCAATGGAGGAGGCGGAGGAGGGACTGCTGCTTGGCCAACTCCTCCTCCATCGCCTCCTTCCCCGTGGGCAGGTAGGAGGCCAGACGCTCGGGTGGTGGTCGAAGGGGGCCCACATACCTGAAGATTACAGGGACACATTCGCAGGAACTGCTCCCTCTGCATCGATATCAGGATGGGTAAGGTGTAAACACAGCATTGAAGGTGAGGTAGGTTAAGCTGGGTCTCCTGTGTGTTTGTTTATGGCAAGCCAGTGCAGGTCAATCCGGTTTTTCCGCCCGCCCTCCTCCGTCTGTCCTTTTCCCGGTTTTCGCTGGTCGCAATTTCTGGCCGTGACCTCCTGCCATTTTCCTGGCTATATTCTGGCTGTTTAGGTCTTTATAGGAAGGCAATGGCAGTTCCTTTTCAGACTGGCGGCCTTGAGGACAGGTTTCTTATAGGTGAAGCGGTGGGCGGATGCATTCATCATCCTCTCTGTCCTGGGGAATGGTGAACCCTATCGATGGAAATGCAGCTGTGACCTTGCCCATTGGCAACTTGTAGGGGAGGTCCCTATAAACCTGCTTCCTCTTGAGGCATTGTGTGCCGTTGGCTTGGCAAAGGGTGGGGAGACAGGCGTTGTTCAGGAATGGGGTGTGGAGTGTTGTGGAGTGAGTGGGTGAAGAAGAGTGGGTGTTTGGTGACGCGCGATCGGGGGCTGTCCACTGTTCCGCGGAAGGAAAACCAACGCTGCCTTGCAAAGCAGTACTTCTGCGCTGCATTTTGGTCACTGACACGCTATTTGTCTTAGCCCATCCTACTTACATTTCGCCTCCATATCCTCATTTCATTCACCATCCTGCAGTGTTTTATCAGCCTGGTTCTTGCATCAACTTGTTTCAAAAGGAGGAGCACAGGGGTAATGTATGGGTTTTGTGATGAGATAAGAAGATGGCGCTGGCATGAAGGCCGTTCGGCGCTGAGAGTAGATGTCTCTCGCCACTGTCGCTAGAGCATCCCACTGCAGCCCCTCCCTCCTACGCGCATCCCCATACACCCATCCCGCACTCACCAGCCCACCATTCCTTCTCCCCCAACCGCCGTCAAACTACTCATTCGTATCCACGCATACTCTCGCCTCATCTCACTCCCTCTTTTCCAGCCCCGACCGCCTCCACTGTCCAAAACGCCCGCCCACATCATGGCCTTTGCCTAAGAACAGACGCCACCAATCACTTTCCCCGTCAAGATCACCATGTTTCCCCTCCCCACTGCCTCTCCTGGAGTGGATCTGGGAGGACTGGTGGTGGTGTGCCCTGTTTTGTGATTAGTGGTGCCGTGAGGATGCAGAGTAAGGGGTTGGGGGGCGGCGCCAGCCAGGTCCCTTTTCCGCCCCGTTTCATGCTGCCCTTTCACCCACTTCACACGCCTCTCTTTCTCCGACTGCCCTCTGCCCCTCCCCCTCCCACCTGCCCTCAAGTCTTCTTTTTCTCTTTATCTACCCCACCACAACCGCCACCTTTTCTACTTCTTTTCGGAGGCCCCCCCAACAAACCACTCCAGCCTTTCCTCCTGTCTCCAACTCACCAGGTTGGTCTGTCACACCGCTGGGATATATTTTGCAGACTCTGCAAGTGAATAGATTTTGAAAATGCTATGCTGCCTGCTTTCAATCACCCTCATTCATGCACTCTCCGTCCTGGCAATCGATGTCCCCGGTTCTCTCAATTCCCTACCATCTTAGTCAGAGATGATCATGCTCAAAATTATCCAGGCTGCCCAAGCACAGAATTGCTCACAGCCGGCCCAGCCTCTCCTCAGGAGGACGTTGGCGCTCTACCGGCCTGCTTTTGCGATGAGGCCAACTTCACGCACCCTATCACCGGGGCCCGTGGCTCAGAAAACGGCGTCCACATTCGCTGCATCCTCCTCCCCACCACCACCAACCTCACCGAGGCCATCGAAACAGTTCCCACTCCTCAACCCCTTCCCACAAGACATCCATTGGGGGTGGATAGGTTCTGGAGGCGGGTCTGGTAGTGGAGGAGATCACGATGGCGGGCTTCAAGTTCGAGCCGCCTGAGTTGGGCCTGCCGGGCGACTACTTTGCAGAGCTGGGTGTGGACACGATTCGCTCGCTGCACATTCAGCTCTGCGACAGGGGTGCTCTAAGCATGCACCCCAGAGCACTGAAAGGATTGGAAGAGAGCCTGCTTTACATCGCCGTTCAGGACTGCTACATGCCCATTGTTCCCTTTACTGCCGCATTCCTTACAGGGCTGACCGATAGCCCGTTTGGCGTATGGCCCAATTGCGGGGCTCGTAAAGAAACCTGTCTTTTTCCACTTCTAGGGCTGGTATGTCCAGGAAAAGCAGAAAAAAAAGTTGTGGCTAATTTGCTACCATCTCCCATGAGTCCCCCTCTAAGCTGCAAATAGTTGAAAATGTCAACAGGTTCCGACAGCCTTCCAAAACCTGACCAGCCTGGTGACACTGGATCTTGCCACATCGGGCCTGGACGTGCTGAAATCGGACGCTTTTCTCGGCCTAGACAACCTGCTCGAACTGGATATCAGTCGCAATCGCCTACACTACTTTGAGGTTTCCCATTTCCCATTACCTCTTGGTGTCTGGGGGCTGAAATATGCTGATTGAAGGACGGTTTCTTGGCGCCGTTGCAGAACCTGGCCAATCTCACCCTAGGACCGCGCAACACTTTCAACATTTCCATCTACTACGAGCTCAATCAGATCGGGCCCAGCCTTCGCTACCTGAATATGCGGTTCCCTTTCTTCTTTTGGCGAGATTTTGGCAGATTTTGGCAATCCTTGAGGCATCTTGACCTTCGAGCAGATGGTCTGGGCTCGCAAATTCTCCCCGACATGGCCTTTCACAACCTCAGTGGACTGGAAGAGCTCGACCTTATTCAGGTCCACTTTCCCTTTCCTCCTTGTCACCTTCCTATTTCAAAACAACTTGATCCTTATCGCTTTTGCTTTTTATTTTCCAGCCAATTTACAGACGGCGCTTGCAGAATAATTTAGTGCTCATCCGAGCAGGCGCCTTTGATGGCCTGTCAAACTTGCGCAAGCTGGACATGCGAGTGAACGTCCTGGAGTTCATCGACGACGGAGCATTCGCACCACTCACCAACCTGCGCACCCTAGAGCTTTCCGGCAACTACATCCAGCATGTTCTTCCTCCCATATATTATCTTCCCTATCACTTTTCCTGTTAAATTCGTAATTTATCTTCCAGCTGACCAACGAAACATTTGCGGGCCTAGAGAGCCTGGAATATCTGGGCCTCACTCACGAGGAAATCATCCAGCTGCCCGCCGATGTTTTCTCGGATCTGGGAGCCCTGAAAACGCTGGACCTGAACAACAATCTGCGCCTCGTAGAACTGCACCCGCGTACTTTTGCTGGCCTCTCCAACCTCACTGCCCTCTCCCTCAACAGCACCGACCTGCGCAAGATTCCTTTCCAAGGCAATTTCCACTGCCGGCCTCCAATTCGTCCTAACTGATAGTTCTCATTCCTGTCAGGACTGCATCCTCTGGAAAGCCTGGAGCGACTGGACCTGCTCAACTCCTCGCTGGAGTTCCTGGAGCCTGGAGTGTTTGAAAGAAATGAGAACCTGCGCTGGCTGAGTCTGCAGCACACTTTCCTCAACGCCATCCCGCCCAATACACTGGAGCCGCTGCGGAATCTTCAGTACCTCGATATTTCCAGTTAGCAGCCTTTTCCTAATGTTTCCTTTCTTCAGCTATTCACTCAAGTTAATTCAAGGGACTAGTTTTTGAAACACGTCTCATTTGCTAAAGCTACGAGGGTCCTGATGAAATTGCAGAGAACGGCTGGTACTGCGACGACAGGATGGGGGAGTTGGTGGAGGACATCCGACTCCGCTACAACGTGGCCGCGGAGACCAGCATTCCTTTCGTCCTTCAGCACTCCGATCGCACTGTCTGCTACCTCCCCAAAGCCCTGGAGTACCAGCCTATCCTGGAGGTGGATCCCAGTCGATTCGGTCCATTCCTGCTTTCTTCCATTCATCCCTCCGTTTACTCAAACTTTTTCAGTCTACTTCGATCCCAGCAAAGAGACGATCACGACTACCACTACCACATCTACCACAACTACCTCAGCCCCGCTGGAAGAAATGGGCCCTCAGTCAATAGTGCCGCTTGAAGCTGGTGAAGCGCCTCAGAACGGTTCAGCCAGCACAGCTTTATCCACCTCAAAGGCCACAACTGCCCTGCCACCCAGCGTATGCCTCCTAGATGGCCAGGCCAATAGATGGATGAAAAGTTGGACTGCAGACGGGGGATGAGGCCAAGAGTGGAGGCAAAAATGCCAGTCGACGCAACACTGCACTCATCGTGGGCCTGGTCATACTCGTCCTTTTGCTTATTCTTCTGGCTCTGGTAGCCGTCTACGTCATTCGCAAGCGGCAAGCTGCTCAGGCTACCATCACTCCGTCTTCTTCCAAGTTGGCCTCATTTGTTCTCATCCTTCTTCCCGCCTAGTTTAAAAGAACTAATTTCAACTTCAGAGCAAAAGTAGGCTTTGCAAATGGCAAGCATGCCAATGGCAAGGATTCCTTCGTGGACATCGAACTCACTGCTCAACCTAGTTAGCTGCTGGCATATTTCAGTCCTAAGGTTGTTCATACTTTGAAATATTTTTAGCGTCAAACGGCACCACTGTGGACTCTTCCTCAACGAGCCCCAGTGACACTTGAAACCGACCATTTCCCTTTTTTCTGTTCAGTTTGGCCATGACATTGCCTCGAATGTGTCCTGTTGTGCTATAGACGAGCGTGTGCCTTTTTGTATTACCTCTGTTTTGCCCAAGGCTAGTGAAGAATGCGAAAAACATGCACAAACCGTTTGAGTCGAATATCCTTGAACAGCGCAGTGGCCTGGTGATGATCTGCATGGGCGTTGCGAATGAGCAACGCCAGCAGCCTCTGCGAAACTCGCAGCATCGGCTCCAGAATCAGACCCACCGAAACAAGATTCATCTTGTTGTACCGCTCCTGTGAATATACTCGCCTCATTTCACCTCCTCCAAGGAAAAGTGAAATATGGCAGAGGCGGCTCACATGTTTGATGACTTGACGAAAGTGGAGGAAGGCGTAGCCAGTCAGATAGTAGTTGGGGGCGGGCAGACGACGGAGCAGGGCTGCCACCCGATCCCCTGCCAGGCACCTGCCAAGACGGATATGCTCCAGCAGCCCTAGGAGGAGGGGGAGGTGAATGGAGGGACCGGCAGTAGGGACTTTCCCCGCGGCAGGGACACTCGGCGGCAGCCTTCTCGAACTGTGGGAGGAGGGCCTGGGTGAGAAGGTGCTGGGGGAGGTTGCGCAGGAAGAGCTTCAGGAAGCCCGCCACCGCGTGCACGCCGTCCGGGCCCGTTTCGATCATGCCCAGCTCGCCTAAGGGTGCAACATCTGTTTATGATGCTATTCTGGTCCCCTTCTGGAAAGGAGGACCTTTTCGATCGGCGTTCTCCCGAATGGCCTCCACTCGGCTCTTGGCGGCGGAGATGCGATAGATGCCCTCTTCTTTCAAGCCTGCAAGCGCAAAGTCTGTGTGGTCAAAACTCTAAAGAAAGGCAATGATGGGGAGGGTCTTTTAAAAATAAAAATTGGTTTCTCAGAGCAGAAAGTTTTTGCAAAAGTCATTTTCTAAGCCTGAGTTCTAATGCACCAATGGGGTGAGGAGAAAAGGATGGACCATGATTGGAGACAATGTCGATGGCTCGACGGACGACGGCCGGTATGGGAATGCCGTCATGGCTGGGGTTGTGTTTCAAAGCCGTTTCCAGTTCCACCCCCACCACTGGCCAAAGGGGCGCCTCCTCTGCACTGCCCACGCTCCCGTTGCCTCGCTCTCGTCCTGGTGTTAGGGTAGGGCGTTATGGGAAGGCTAGCTGGGGGAGTGGAGAAGGAGACGTGGGGAGAGAGCCTTGGGACTCCTGGGTGCCTTGGGATCGGGCGAGTGCTCCTTGTGCTGCTTCTTGCTCTCCTTCTTCCCCTTCGGCGTCTTCCCGAACACCTTGCTCCGCCCCGTCTTCGACTTGCTCCATCTGCAGTGCAATCATTTCAATTTGCACTTATCTGCTAATTTATTTTTTCAATTTTCGATAATTTTTAGAATTTGACATAAAAGGCATAAGATACGGCGAAGAAGATTTGCGAAGGGGCGCATAAGAAAAAAAGCGCATTTTGTTTGCGCAGGAGCAAAGCGGGTTTGAAGAGGCAGCTGAAGGGAGGGTGCTGAGGTGACTTTGGGGGCTGAAGCGGTGTTTCGGCGAGGTCGCCCGTTGAAGATGCCGGCTGGATGCACCTCCGCATGGCCGGGAGGTGAAAGCGCAAGGTTTAGATTGTGAGGTGTGTGAAGGTGAGCTGGGAGAAGGTCTGAAGTAGGTGGAGGGGGGAGCTGAGGGGGGTGTTGCGTAGTGGATGGTGGAGGGGGGGGGCAGGAATCAGGCCCTCCTCCTCCCTCGCCGCTTGCTAGCCAAACAGAGCGGGCAGTGCAGGCCACCTGATGTGCCAATACCTATGCCCTTCTACCCAGCCTACATCTTCCCCCCTTACACAGCCCCCATGAGTGCCCTAAACCCCTCTACCGGGCCATCTGTTAGCATCATCAGCATCCTTTTAGTTTTAGAATCTCCTGGCTGAGGATTTATCAATCGACATGAGGGGGCTGCTAGGTGAATAGTTGGAGTAGAAAAGAATTAGTCAGGCGTGTGGCGAGAAAATTAGTCTTGGGGGCTAATCTACCCATCTGGGGGGTCTCCCAGCAACTCGTTTCCACTTCACAGCGCTTAAAGCGCTTTTCCACAACACAGCGCTTAAAGCCCCCATGCAATCTTTTGGGTCCCTAGCTAATTGCTTTACTCTCTGCAACGCTTCTATTGTAAAAAAAAACAGCTTGGGACAGCTTAGCAATCGATAGTGGCTGTGAGGCGAGATTTGAAAGAGAAGAAGGAGATGGAGAGACTTATGATGGGAGGATGAGTGGGCGCTGACGAGTAGGTCCTCTTCGGAAGATGCGCCCTCCAGCTGTGCATAGCCCTTCTCCTTCTCCTTCTTCTTCACCCGCTTCCCCTTCTCCTCATCGCTCACTGCAATCCCATCCACTCCACCAACGCTACGCAATCAGCGTCTATACTTACTTTCAGAGCTCATGTCTGCCAGGCCGGACATATCGCGAACTAAAAATCCAAGCACCATTTTCATCCACATCGCTTACCCAATTCGTTTTCATCAACATTCATGCTACCAGCATCAACTGCGCCCATGCATGAAATGCTGCTGACAAAAACGTGGCGAACACTTTACTCTCAACTTGCAAAGCAAACAATGTTGTGATGTGCAAAAAGGCTGTCGAAGAATTGTAGTGTAGTAGCCGGTAATCACAATGTTTAGGGCAATCCGCAAGCAGCAGCCTGACTGGGCAAGCAAGAAGGACGGCTAGGCTCTAGGAAGGGTTGAGGAGGGCGAGGGCTTGCTGAAGGTGCTTCACAGCTGTGGGGACGTCCTCGTACTCCAGGGCGGAGTTGGCCCACTTGCAGTGCTTCTGGGACTCCGCTATCTGGGCAGCGGAGGCTGCCGTCGATTTCTGGCCCACCGGCTCAACGATTGGCGCTTCTCTGGCCATGGACTGGCTGGGCCCTAGGCCGCTGGGCTCCGACGGGATCTGGCCAGGCTGAGGTACGCCCAGAGGATGGGGATCCACTCTCGGGTAATTCCCGGCCTCAAATTTGACTCATTTGACTCGCTTGACAGCTGTCAAAAGCTTGTGCGTTAATCAAAAGGGGAAAAAAATTCAAACCGACTCAAAAACCACTTCACTTCGATTGGCCATGCTTTTGTTTTGTTTTTGGAATTCATATAGGATGCAAAGGCTGAATTGTAGAATTTCGAATAAGCGTTTTCAGGCTGGCTGTTGCCTAAGATATGGGATAATTCTGCTAGATTTGTCGAAACACAGCCAGAAACCTGAGCAGGAGGTGGCGGTTGGCTGGTAGGCTCCTGCTCGTCCCCCTCCTGCTTCACTGGTCCAGGAATCGGTTCGATGCCCTGCAGAGTAGTGCTGGTTTTCGGCGAGTAGGAAGCAAAGAGTGGGCGAAAGCCTTGCGAAGGCAGTTGTGTATGTAGGCAGCCTTCCACTTGGCGTACTTCCGGTTCTCCGCCAGTCGCTCGTCCAGCTCCCCGAAGGTCGCCAGCGTGTCCATCAGATGCCCGGAAGTGTAGAAGGTTTTCACCACATTTCTGGTGGGAAAGGCTTTGATTGGGAGAGGGGAGATGAGAGAGTTAAGGGGACTTGTTGAAGACGCCGGCGCGGTCATCAGCGTCGGCCTTGGAGAAGAGGCGCAGGGCGTACTCCTCGATGTGCGCCTGGGCAACCACCTCGTTGCTGATCGCTTCCTCCTGTCGAAGCTGCTTCTTCACCTCCAATTGATTGTAATTTTTGAGTTTCTTTCGTCAAGGACAGGATCGCTAAAAAAATAATAATAGTCGCCAAATAAGTTTGTTATTTCAGGCGTCCTATCTTGTTTTTTGTTCTTGTTTATTTTTCCATTTTGTGCACTGCCAAGCATCTCAAAAAGCACAGCATAAAAGTGAAACTAAAAAAATAAATAAGAAAATTCTAAAATTTATTAATTTCTAATTCGAACAATTTTGATTTAGCTTACAATTTAACGCTTTATGAGGGTCAGAAGACAATGAGAAATGCGCGGCATAGCAAAGCCATGGAACGCCAAAACTGGGCCCCGCAAAGCCGCCACGCCGCTCTCTGCCTCACCCGCCCTCTGCTCCTCGGCCAGTCCCGCCCTCCTCACCGACACCACCCTCACTCCTCATCGGGAGGACAGCCAGCAGTTCATCCTCGTTTCCCTTTCCACCCCCTCCCATCTACCCATCCTCATGATTTCGTTGTATTTTTCAGGACTTGGAGGAGCTGACAGAACGGCGGGGCTGTGGAGGCGGGAGTTTGAAGGCCTGCTGCAAGTGCTCGGGTGCGAGTCTCGCACTCATCGGCGCCCTACTCGGCCTCAACATCGTCTTCGCGGCTCTGGCCTATGCCCTGCTGGCTTGCGCCTACACCAGTCACCATTGCTACTAGCGCTGTTCTGAACTTGACTGAGTTGCGTCTTTTGGAGTTTTGAAACTGGGAATTTTCTATGAGCTGTTCTAAACTTAATCTTGTTTCTGGGTTGTTGCGAACTGGATGTATTTGAGTTGTTCTAAACTTAATCTTTGTTTTTGCGCTGCTCTAAGCTATCATTGTTTGGATGCTGTTTTAGAATATTGCTTGAGTTTTAGTTAAATTAAGCCTGCGTCGGTATATTTGTATTTTTTCATTTTTGTTGGGAAAAACTTTAAAATTACATTAATTTTTATGGAATCTTATTTTAAAAGGTGACAGTCGAAAATCCTAACCTGCTCCAGTGTTCCAAGCAGAGCGCCCAAGTACTGCGTGACTTCCGGCGTCTTCTGCTGTACCTTCATGCCCATCTCCACCGCATACACCAAACCTGTCAATCCCAATCCCTGTAGCAGCTGAGGATGCTCGAAATGCACTCTTACACCAGTAATAGACGACAGGATCCCGCTGGGCATGCTCGTTGGCGATTTTCAAGTAGTGCCCGATGCACTTCAGCTCTCCCGGCAGCGAATCGCTCATCCTCCTTTCACCTCAAACACATTCCTTCCCATCATAATCCCTCAGTCCCTATTGGCCCCATATTCGCGTCCCATAGCTTCAAATTTCGTTTACTAGCAGCTTTCAAGTAGAGGCGAGCGTTATTGCTCTAGCGTTTGAGCCATGAGATGAGTAAGGCAGGCACCGTAGTCGTCAAAACCTATCAGGGTGCTCAGATCCTACCCAGACCCCTTCAACGCGCTTCTACGAATTCTACACGGGACCTATGTTCCTGAAAAACCCCGAGCGAAGTGCGCGAAGTCGGAGAAGTAGATGCTGATTTCCGCCAAAGCAGCTCGACCCCTGGCCACTGTCCTGCAAGCACTTCAGGTCCTGCCCAAGCTGGCCATGAGCTCTGAGGTTTTCTCTCCACTCTCATTTGAGGCCTGTATTGAGGGTGAAAGAAGGAAGGAATGTAGGTGGAAAAGGCGCAATCGGCAGCGCCGGGCGGGGACACCATCTTCGGCAAGATCATTCGGAAGGAAATCCCTGCCAAGATCATCTTCGAAGACGACGATGTTGAGTTGCCTCTTCTTATTCCCTTCCATCAGCTGGGCCTTTTGAAGGTGCTGGCCTTCCATGACGTCACCCCGCAGGCACCCGTCCATTTCCTGGTCATTCCCAAAAAGCCGCTGGCCTCCCTCAGTGCCTCCGGTCCTGATGATACTCCCGTACTCTTCATTTCCAGTTCTGTCATGGCCTTGGTCTGGAAGGGGGGCTGGGGTGTTTTAGCTGTTGGGCAAGCTGATGGCGACGGCACGGGACGTGGCAGCCAAGGAGGGCCTGGGAGACAGCGGCTATCGCATCACCATCAACAATGGACCCAATGGTCCTTGCCACTTTCTCTTGTTGGGGGGCAATATGGAGGTTGCATTTGGAGGCGCTCAATCGGTGTACCATCTCCATCTGCATGTGATGGGCGGACGGCAGATGGGCTGGCCCCCGGGCTAATCAGCACCAGCTATAGACCACCGAATTCCCACACCCGATTGCGATACCACAACAACTGCCCATGCTCACTTTTCTTTTGCAATTTCTTGTTGGGACATTTAGTGCTTAGAGAATAAGACCAAGCTTGGAATTTTGTGACTAAGGATGGTAGCCACAATGCTGGCAGAAAAGAAGCGGTGGGCTTTGACGCAGCGAAGGCGGGAAAGAATGGCTGGAAAGGCAGGACATAAGACAAGCGGAGGCTAAATCTGCGAGCGGGGTCAGGCGTTTGACAGGGTCCTTGTTGACTCCTTGTCTATCACATGCCGCCCTGTCTTCGCTGACCAAACAATGCACACTCACACGCGGGTGAACCTCCGCTTTCAGGAGCCATCTTTGGCAGCTTCACTTTCACTCCCTTGCCTTTCTCCTCTACCGCCACCCTGCCTGTGCAGTGGTGAATCATTGAGCAGCTAGGGTGGCAGTAGGAAGGTGGCAGAACGGACTGACGCTAGACTCCTGCCCTTTCCGTAGGGGCTGGAGCAGACAAAACTAGTTCCTCCTCTCTCTTTTGCGCATGAGTCCCTTGCTCCTCATCTTTTTCTGTTCTTCCATTCTGTGAGAAGCTGTTTTCAAGAAAATGAAACTAACACTGGCTGTGATTCTGTTGGCGCTGGGAGTTCAAGCAAAACGTGATAGTCTCCAGAATCATAGACGTGACTGGGAGGCATGGAAGGCTAGATTTGGTTGGCTTTTGAATTGTGCTAAAGCGGCTTCGGCCTGAAATGTTTGTCCCAGTGCAGAGAAGAGCTACGCGAGCACGACTGAGGAGGAGGAGCGCTTCCAGACCTACGTGGCCAACAAGCGCTACATCGCCAGGCACACCATGGAGGGGGGAACCAACGGACACACGGTGGGCGAGAATCAGTTCATGGACATGGTATCCTCCATCATCACCCTATCGTCCCCTGCCCAACCACGCTGATGCCCCATTCCCAGACAGTGGAGGAGTTTTCGCGGGTGATGAACGGGTGGCGGAGTCGAGACGGCGGCGAGAGCCTGGCCAAAGGCCACGGCGCCACCTTCCTCCCTCCCCACCATGCCCAGATCCCTGAGTGCAGCATCTAAAAACACCCCCTCGAGTAGCCCAAAATGCCAGAAAGACCGCCAATTTCAGCTCCAAAGACTGGCGTCAGGAAGGCTATGTAACGCCGGTAAAAAACCAAGGCCACTGCGGCTCTTGCTGGTCCTTCTCTTCGGTTGGAGCTATTAGATTGATGGTCTGGTTGAGAAGGATGAGGTATTGTTGAGACGGGCTCTTTGGAAGGGCAGCACTTCCGGAAGAGTGGGAAGCTTGTCTCCCTGTCGGAGCAGAACCTGGTGGACTGCTCCAAGTCCTTCGGCAACAACGGCTGCAACGGCGGCCTCATGGACCAGGCCTTCCAGTACATCAAGGCCAACGACGGCCTGGACACCGAGAAGTCCTATCCCTACGAAGCTCGCGTACCCTTCTCCACTCCTCCAAAAAGCAGCAGGGGGTAGTAGGAGGGGGGTATGTTCAGGACGACACTTGTCGCTTCAAGCGTCGCTCGGTGGGTGCAGAGGACGTAGGCTTCACGGACATCACGCCGCAGGGGGATGAGGATGCCCTCAAGACGGCCTTGGCCACCGTGGGTCCCATCTCTGTCGCCATCGACGCCTCCCATCGCTCCTTCCAGCTCTACAACGGAGGTCTCCTAACCTCCCACTCTCTGCTGCTCTACTCCATTCCTGCCAGGCGTCTACTTCGAACCGGACTGCAGCTCAGAGCAGCTGGACCACGGGGTGTTGGTAGTCGGCTACGGAACTTCCGATGAGGGCGAGGACTACTGGATTGTGAAGAACAGGTTTCAAATACCCTTTCCCATGCTGCCTGAACCAATGAGAGGCAAAATTGAAGCTGGGGTTCCTCCTGGGGAGAGGACGGCTACATTCGCATGGCACGGAACAGGGACAACATGTGTGGCATCGCCTCCCAGGCCTCCTATCCCATCGTCTGATTGCCCATTTCTTCTGCGCTTTCATTCCCCGTGCAATCTTACTTTTGTGCTTTTTTGGCTCTCACAATCTCTACTCTGTCTATAGCCGAAATAATGAAGTAAGGCAATGAAAAAATCAGCCAAGGATCATTTGCAAGTATTGCTGGCAGAGTCGAGGCGGAACGGAGTGCAGCACTTCTGGCAGCTGTTGGACTCCTCTCGTCTGAAAATGATGATAAGGGCTAAATGAGGCGAGAAAAAAGCTTTCGAACAGGGGACAAAGTTTGGAAGCTTGGCCAGGACAGGCCACCCATCCAATGATACGCCCGCCAGTGCACTCACAGGCCTCAAAGGCACAAGGCCGCCGCTGGAAGCTTTTCCCAGAGCACCGCCCACTCTGCAACTCAGAGCAGGTCCTTGAGCAGTCTCGGATGGGATGGGAATAAGAAGGACAGCGCAGGAGCGGGTCCTGATCTGAGTGCCGCAGCCGCCGCAGCGCTTGGAGCCCTGGCAGGAGCTCCAGGGGGTCCAGGGGGTCCACAGGCCGCTGGAGATGGGCGGCGCCGGCGTGGTGGAGGGTCGCGGGCGCGGCGTGGAAACACCCGGCACCGGCGGACGCAGCCCGCAGAAGCCCAGCCCCGTGTTCGTGAACGGCTCGCAGCACTGCTCACGGCCTGCGGAGGAGGATTGATGTTTTGGAGCTGGAGGAGGGGAAGAAGAACTGGGAGAGGAGGGTATGAAGAAGGGAAAAGAGGGAGCATGAGGAGAAAAGAAGAACTGGAGCATAGGCGGAAGTTGCAGGGACGGCTTTCGGTGGGCAGTCCTCTGCAGCGAGAACCAGGGGCGCAGATCCGACGTCGCGTCTGTCGGCCGCAGCCGCCGCAGCTTTCAGAGCACCTCAATCGAATACGGGTCTCCTAGGTGGAAAAGAGTGCTGATGGAAGTGAGGCAGAGACCTCTCCCAGGCGGACCAGGGCTGCCAGCCGGTGGCCGTGGGCGGGCAGAGGGTGGTGATGAGAGGGGGTCGAGTGGGCGGACGCGTGGGTCGCGTAGGTGGGCGCGTGGGTGGACGCGTGGAAGGACGCGTGGGACGAGTGGTGAAAATGGGCCTGGTGGGAGGCGTGGGGCGAGTGGTGAAGAAGGGTCGGGTGGTGAACGGCGGGCGAGTAGGGGGCCTGGTTGGAGGTCGGATGGGGGGTCTGGTAGGTGGTCTCGTTGGGGGCTGCGTGAAGCCACCGCCAGGAGGATCTGCAAGCCTTAGGTCAATGAAAGAATGCATGGAGAGATGAAATGGAGAGACCATGGCGCACTCGCAGGGAGGCAGCAGAGTTGGAGTCCCCGAGGTAGATGACGACGGCTTCGTTGATCTCGGAGGTGAAGGTCTGGCTGGGCTTGGTGGTGCAGAGGCGAGCGCCGGTGGGCCCCAGGTCCCGCTTGAACTTGATCTCCAGGAACTTGGTGGAGCAGCTGGTGCGGCGGCCGCGGAAGCCAAAGTCCAGCACCTCAAATTTAGGCCTTCCAAATCTAAGGCGATCTAAAAAAAGATCCAAAAAACACCTGAATGAGGATCTTCTTGCCCTGTGGAGCGACCAGATGATAGGCGCAATGCCCGGGGCCGCGCTTGGAAATGGTCTGCCACTGGTCACTGGTCTGGATGTTCGTCTGCCCGCATCCACTGGTGGTTGCCTGAGCCTAGGGACAGAACAAGGAGCTGGAAGGGAGAAAGAAAGCTGAAAAGGCGCAAACTCTGTCGCAATGCTGTCCGCCCAGTCCGTCGGGGCAGCGGCAGCGGTTGCAGTTCTTGGGGTCCGGGTAGCCGGTGTGGCGGCAGGGCAGATTGTTGCGGCAAACGTCTGGATGGAGAGAAGCTGGTTGGAGGAGAGGAGAAAGGATGAGAAACCGGCGCAGTAGGCGATGTTGATGAATTTGATGTCGAGGAAGGTCAGCATCTCCCGCTGGCCCATCGTAGTCTGGTAGAGAGGGTCCTTGGCCTGGATTGTGTTTACGCCGGCTCGGTTGGCGAAAGCCTGCAGTCATGTTTTTCTCTTCCTCCGACCATCCTTCCAAAGCCATCTGGGCTTTATCTGCTCACCGTAGGCCCGTAGTGCATCACGGAGCCCAGGTCATAGGGAAGCTGCAAGAAATAACTTTGAGGTAATCTTTATAAATCAGTTAATAGCAACGCCAAAAGTGTTGATGTCGCGAGAGGAGCGGGGAAGGAAGTTGCCGAGTGTGCCGCTGACAATGTTCCTCTCCAACACTGTGATTCTGAAAGGAGAGATGGTGAGTGGAGGAGGAGGGATAAGAAGATGGAGTACGATTGATCTCTGTCCGGTCGGGACTGCTCGTGCCAGAGGCCGAGTGCGTGGCCGATCTCGTGTGCCACGATGCCCACGTGCTGGCATCCAGACCCGATGGAGATCACCTGCCGACCGCCCACCATCCCGATCGACGAGAAGCACCTTCATCATCTGCCCTTTCTTCATCCTCCCTTCTTTCTTGCGTCCATCTTCTTTCTCCAACTACATGCGTGACTGCCTTGCATTGCGGAGAATTATGCCCACAGAACAGACTGGCTGTCTAAAGCCAGTTGTGTGTGTATGTTTGCGCTAGTAGGCCAGGTGTACCCGGAGCCCCTGGTGAACTCGATGTAGTTGCCCGAGGAGGAGAAGCTTTGCTGGAATCGAACGCAGGTGTTGTCCTCCCACAGGCGAATCCCCGCCTCCACATCCCGCGCGGAGGCCCCTGCCAATGCCATTTGCTCAGCTTTAGCGCCCCCTTGCTTGTTAGTCGACAATCGGGCGGAGTGGGGGACAGAGGCCCTTAGGGGGCGCAGTAAAAAGGAACCTCCGATGCGGTAGGTGATGGGAAAACGCCATCGGAGGCGGGTTTTGGCAGTCAGCTTGCGCTTGCGTCGAACGGCTTTCGCTTTCCGCATGGCATCCGCCGCAAGGTCGTTGAAGCCCTCCCCAGTGAGGCCCGCGTCCTCCACAGCTGCTCTTAAAACCCACCCCAGCACTTGCAATCAGCTGGGCTCCATTTGGGGATGAGTTTTAGGCTGAGTGGGAGGGGGTACATGAAAACGTCGTCCATCTGCTCCGGCGTGAGCAAAATGTCGCCCTCGAAGAGGTAGGGATTGGTGGCCTCCCCGCTCTGAGCACCCCGACCAACACCCGGCAGGGTCTCTGGTGGGGTCACGTCCCCCTGCAAAAACACTGCCCTCTTCGCTAATTCATAGATCAGGGGGCTTGTGGTGGGTAAGGAGAAATTGATGATCTCCAGGAGCAGAGAGGGCTGATGCGGAGAATAAGGGGGCAGGAGGGGGAAGTTAGGTGAAGCATAAGCAAGGAAGGGATGAGTCGCTTCCGCTTCGTCCCACCTAGGCGTCCCTTTCAGCCGACTCCCTTCCTTTCGCGTACACTTTATTACCCCAGCCAAGCCCAGCCCTTGCCATTCCCATTACGCCTTTAGCCTAAGCGGCGGGGAACAAGGGGACAAGGGATCGGGTAACTCCTGCCGCTTCACGTTTTCCATTTCGCGCCTCTGGCCTGGCAAATGGATGGTCTCTTTTTCCAGCCCCACGGAGGCACCCACGGCCTCCGGTTTCAGTCCCCATAGTCGCAAAGGATGAGGCAAAGGCTAACGCGGACTTCGCCGAAGAACTTGTATTCCCCGATGACGGCCAGGTTGCGCATGACCTCCTCGTACTTCTCGTACTCCTCCTTGGAGAGGCCGCTCGATTCCCGGATCTCCTTCCCCACCTTGGTCGCGAACTCCTGTGCCATTCAAATACTGCCTCCAACCGCCTCCAGTCCAACTCGAGGACCCCCCCAACCGTGAACTCGCGCTCCGAGGCCGCGCGAACGTTGTCGGCGATCTTGGGCTCGGCGGGTTTCGGGTTCACCCATTTGGCAGGGCGCACTTCTTCCACTTCCTGATCATCCACCAATCCTCTCACACCGCCCAGGCATAGCAGCAGCAGCAGCCTCTTCATCAGGCCTCTGCAATTCCTCCTAATCCTCAGTCCTCATTTGAGACTGCTCAGGGAAGGGTAGGGAGGATGTGAGAAGGTGTGAATAAGTTGGCCACTGGAGCGCTCTCAGATCGGTGACCTTCGGCGTCTGTTTTGACCAGGGCCGGCAGGATTTGCCTCCGCTGTCCCGGTTCCTTGTTTGTCCTCCTCCTCAGCCTCTTGTGTAATAATCACTCTGCATCAACTTCCATGCGCCCCTCTTCTCTGCCAGATTGCACTCCTGCCTTCCCAATCCGCCCCCAATGAGGATGCGGCAATTGCAACCAAGCTAAACAGGCTCAGTAATCGGTGTAAAGGAAAATATCGGCCAAAGCCTTAGCCTGGGAGGGTTTGTAAGATGAATGAGGGGGTGTGAGTGTGGGAGCGTGGGGGGGGGGGGGGGGGGGGCCACGCCGCCCGCTCCTTTCTTTCCCCCTCTCTCCTTTTTTCCCTTTCTTCTTTTTTTTTTTTTTTCTTTTTTTTCAGGTTCTTTCTCCTCTCTCCCCTCTTCTCCCCCTTTTTTTTTTTTTTTTTTTTCTCCCCTTCTTTTTTTGGAGGAACTTCTTTTTTCCTTTTTTGGTTTTTTGGGGAGAATTGGGGGAAGTTTATCTTTGGCCTTTTTTTCCTCTCTTTTCCTCTTCTTTGTGGGTTTTTTCCGCCGGCTCCCCTACTCCCCCCCACTAAGGGGGATTCGCTGCGCCCGTGTACTAAAACGGAACATGATATTTTGTTAGGAATTTTGAAGTTTTATTTATCATTGAAACCCCGAATATTTGACTCCCATCAGTGATTAGTTTAAAAGCAGATCGAATTTCGGTAATTTATATCATAAATAAATTGCAACTCAACCCACCTGCTAGCTTCCATTTTGCCAATTAACTCGAGTTCTTATGCCCTTCTCGGTAATGAACTGCTTGTTTAACGTTGCGTCAGGAGGAACAAACTAAAAAACGTCAGATGGGGCAAAAAAATCAAAAAAAGAAATGAAATCGGAGAAGGAGCTGTGAGTTTTGCGGAGTTGAAGGCTGGCGTTGGAGGTATGGGAGGAGGGGAGGCGGGCAGTGTTTGTGGTAGTAGGAGAAGTGGATGGAGCTTAATGGGTGGCAAAGTAATGGCTAGGCTCTGGAGTGGCTGGCAAATACTTCAGCTAGGACACAGCGGAGCTACACACAGCACCTAGCCTCATACCTGGCCCGCCCTTCCACTTGAGTGCGCAGCTCCCCTGCGAGTTCTTCCAGCAGTCTGGAAGGAAGTTATTTGAACCTCTGGCAGGGAAATGGGGCTCTGGCAATATATCTATGGCCCACTTTCACGGCTCCCCCCTCCTAGGCGCCTCTATTAAGCCCCCGCAACCAACAGTCCGCCCCCTCCGGCCCACCTTCAGCCCCTGCCCATTGTTGATAAGAAAAGCGATATTCCCGAGGCTCCAATTTTCCCGAAAGGAGGGGCGTAAATTTCCTCTCCGCTCGCCTTCGGGCGCCCCACCCCCCCAAAAAGAGGCGGAGCTGGGGAGGCGGAAGTAGGCGGATGGAGGGAAATTAGGCTCATTCCTCGCGTGCTCTTTGGGTAAGCCGACACCTACACTCCCAATTCCGTCCGTACGCGTATTTTAGCCACCTCCCACCTCCCTCAAATCATCTGTGGAGCCTTTGGAGCCTTTGTGGAGCCTTTGTAGTGACGCGAACCTAGCTCATTTGCATGAAGCCTAGAGAGAGCTATTCCAGCGGAACAGAGAGTAGGTCTTGGGGTGGCGGTGAAGTGGCAGCTGGGTGGGGTGCGGCTGGGGGCGATGTGATGCGGTGGGAGGTGCTGGCGCTGGCGGCAGCAGCGGTTCTGGCAGTGGGCTTGGCGGAGGAGGAGGCGGTGGAGGAGAGGCGGGGGATGACGGCGGGCGCCAGTCGACTGGTCCTGGAGCAGGAGATGATTCGATCCCTGCTGGGGGGCGGCGATGAGGGCGTCTACGACTGGCGTATTCGGCCGAGGGGGCCATCTGGGCCTGGAGAGCTGCCCATTTGGAAGCTGAACAGCCCAGTTACGGTCACCGTCAACATGTACCTGCGTTAGACGGGAATTATTGATTTTCTATTTGCGACTGGAGCTTGTTTGGCTTGCAGGCACAATATCCAAGGTGGATGATGTGAACATGGTCTGGCTTTTCCCTTTATGCCTGGCGATTGGGGGCGGGAATTGTTGAGGATTGTGCAGGAGTACAGTTTACACTTTACGTTCCGAGAAGAGTGGGACGATGAGAGGCTCTACTTTGCTCACCCCTCACTGAAGTACATCAACCTTTCTCCTGGTAATATACTTTTATATTGTGGCTGAATTGTTGACGTGGAAATATTTAGGCCAGAAAATCTGGATGCCGGATACATTTTTTCAGAACGAAAAGGATGGCAAGAAACATGACATCGACAGCCCCAACGTTCTTTTTCATCCTAATCATTTGCCAGTTATAAACACTTAGTGGGCTGAAGATTTTGCTTCGAGTCTATGGCAACAACACTGGGCACATTCTGTACAGTGTACGAATGACACTCACCTTGTCCTGTCCCATGGACCTTCACAACTACCCTATGGATACGCAGGAGTGCTTTGTCGATTTCGCTTCCTATGCGTAAGTGGAGTTTTCTGACTGAGAATGATTGACTCGCAAACGACAGAACTTGAAGGTACACCTCGCACGACATTCGTTACGACTGGAAAAAGGCGAACCCGATTCAAATCAAGCGCGGCCTGCACAAATCGCTTCCTTCTTTCACTTTGGATGAGGTCAAGATTGCCAACTGTACTTCCATCACCAACACTGGTCATTAAAATTTTGCCAATTTTAAAATGATCCTAGAAAGCACCTTTCAGGTGTCTATTCATGTCTTCGAACTATCCTGGTGCTCAAGCGAGAGTTCAGCTATTATCTTCTCCAGCTTTACATTCCCTCGTTTACAATTTCCTCCGATTTTTATAGGCTGAATCAGTGTTGCCGTTGAAGGTTTATGCTCGTGGCTGTTTCCTGGGTCTCTTTCTGGGTTCGCTTCACCTGTTTATGCCCAATCAGCTTCTGCATCTGGCAAATCTGCTTTTCAGCTAGATAAAGATTCGGTTCCTGCACGGGTGACTTTGGGCGTGACGACGCTTCTCACGATGACGACCCAGGCTTCAGGTTCTCTACCTGCTTTCTTAACAATTTTGTAATCTCTGTCCCCAAGTCTTGTCCGTAATCATTCGTTAGCTTGCTGCCACTTCTTACTGAATAAATAAATAAATAATTGAGGCATAAACGCCAACCTGCCACCGGTCTCCTACACCAAGGCCATTGACGTCTGGATCGGTTTGCTCAATGGAGGTTTTTAGGATAGAAAAGAAATCTGGCTCCCCATTGAGGCGTCTGCTTGGCCTTCATTTTCGGGGCCCTGTTGGAGTTCGCGCTGGTGAACTACGCAGCCAGAAAGGACCTCATTCAGGAGAGTCGGCGACGGAGAAACATGGACCATTTCGTTGGCATTCCTCCTCAGCCCAGCTCTTGGTCAATTTCTGTCTTTCAGAGAGACGTGAACAGTTTTGAACGAGCTGACGAAATTTACGATAATGAATCAGAAGGCTACTATTCCCAGGTCACATCGCAACATTGGTCTTTTTAGCCTTTAGTTAATTGAAGAGCGCATTTTTGCAGATATACGCAAAAAAGAACAAGCTGACGCGAATTTGGAACACGAAATACAGAGCATCAGCCAAGCGGATAGACGTGATCAGTCGCATCATCTTTCCGACAGCCTTCATTGTTTTCAATCTTGTCTACTGGATCCTCTATCTCAGACCTTACCTAGCCAAAACTTCTACTGCTGTTGAGAACTGATGATTCACAATTGATTATTCTCTTTTTGACAGATTAAAGCAACCTATTGCGGGCAATTGATTAATGCTTTGCAGATTTAAAAAAATATATATAAAATAAACTTCATAATTTGAGAAGAAGTTTTTAACATCTAGCGATCGACTGGTGCTCTGATGTTTTTGTGGCAGATTCTTCAAAAGTGTATTGAAAGAAATGAAAGCAAAATTTTCCGCATTGTTCAAACATTGCGAATAGGTCAGCGCAAGCAAACGTAGTCGTTCAGAACGTCTTCCTTTACATTTCGATCGCTTTTTTCCGCACAACAAGCTTCAGATTTATTTCTTTTGCAGGAGATTCTGTCATTGCCTTCGGAATGCTTCTCTATTAATAATTGAAACGCCATACATATTTAAAGTTCAAGTGTCTATGGAAATGCATCTTTGATTGGTCATTTTTAAAAAAACTAAAAGAAATTTATGAAATTCTTTGCTGTAAAGAGTTGCTAAACTTCGTTCCCATTCCTCCGTAAAACGAACATAAATGAAGGTATTGGCCAAAAATACAGTTAATTCCAGATCAAACACGCGATGCTTGAGCATGAACTGAACCACTGGGAACAAACCGAATCACTGAGTACAAACTGAATCACTGAGAACATTTTAACCTTTCAATAGTGGATAAAAGCATGCAGCGGTGCATGAACGCTAGCAGCCGTTCTAAGAAAGTACTGAAAATTCCCAAAATGAACTGACTCAAAAGCCAATGCCCAGATAACCTCGTACATGCGAATCCGATAGGCGGGTTTGACAGGGCCCAGTTCCGTCTTGGTAATGCCGTAGTCCAGGGCGCTTTGGAAGAGGACCTGTTCTTCCTCTGCTCTCAGCCTAGCCACACTGGCCAGGCGCAGGTACTGCAGCATCTGCATCTTGCCTGCCAAAGGCACCCGCTTAGATTCAGGACAGGAGGCAGCCAAGAGGGTGAGGTCATGGGTGCCTAAGGCAAGGTCAAGAGAAGTTAGAAGCTACGCTCTCCTGAATGGGCTTGCAAGCTGCCCATGTGAGTTTTTCTGCTGACACCTAGGGGCAAGGTTTACGAACAGCCTGCTCTAATTGGTCTCCGAGCCAGGGCCTTGCTGTTGACGGCAATTTGGTCCGCGAAGTTGCAGAAGAAGGCCTCCAGGCCACCAGCCGGCGTCCTCTGCTCCAGCTCCGCCAGCCCGATTTCGTTCCTCATGATCAGCCGTAGCAGCACCGACCGCTCCAGTCTGGCCAGCCCCGGCAGGCAATCGCCCATCCGCGTCAGCTCATAGAGCAGCAGCGTCTTCTGCTTGTCTGCCGTCGCTCAAAGACCATTTCAAAAAATTGAGTTAAAAATTTAAAATAAAATTTGAATTAAAAACAACCAAAGCGAAACTCAAGCGAGCGGTACTGCAGCAGGTCGGCCAGCAGGCCTTCCACCTGCCATTCACGACCCAGCTCCGCCAGCCCCAGCAGGTCCTCGTCCCCCATGCGCAGCAGCTTACCCGCCTCCGAGTAGCCGCGCCCCTCCAGCAACTCGCCCCGATCCAGCCAGACCAGGAAGGCCAGCACCACCGATAGCCTGTCACACGGTACCCCTTGTTATGAACGAATCCCCACGACAGGTTGACCCCAAACTAGGTTGGAAAAAACGTTTCATCCTTGGAATAAAAAGCGTCGGGACAAAAAATGCTGGGACAATTTTGTTTCAAAGGAACACACCCAGCTTGAGCCATTTGACAGATGCGAGGCAAGGGGAACTTTTTCTTTGGAAGTGATGCGTAGCCCTGCTTGGCCTCATGGAACTCGCCGAAGACCAAGCGAGCCAAGACTGGACTGGCTCCAGCCAATTTCTCCTGCCAATGAGCCCTCATTCTTTGCCTACAAGAGATGCACTGCCAGGGGCCAACCTTGCAAACCCAGAGCGTCTGTTCCTCCAAGATGAGGCGGAAGTTGTTCACATCGCCGCATTTCGCATAGCAGTCCGGAATGGACAGCTTGGGCTTTTTCGCTACGGGCTCTGCTTTTTCATTCGGCATCTTTTCAGGCCCGGTTTCCCGCAAAAGCTGTATCTTTATCGCTGATGCAACCTAGAGTATGCTGAAGAGGAAGAGAGAGCGATTGCGCAGATGGGGAATGTTTTGCCTTTTTGTGTTCCACCAGAATTTCTTGAAACAAAGGTGTCCTTTTTTTCTAAAAGTCGCTACAGGAGAACCATTATTTCCATAAGTCTCAGATATGATATCTAGTTACGCAAAGGCGTAGCTTAGCACAATTCATTGGAATGATCAAAAATTAACAGACAAAACTAATAACAAATCACAAATATTCTTGCGACTCCACATATGATATCGCAGGTACACAGGGCTGCACTGGGCTGGTTCGTTTCAATAGCAGCCCTTTTTATTGCCAAAACCAATCGCCAAAACGAATTGTTTTGCCTGTTTGGTGCGACAAAACACTGCAGTGTCTGCCCAACTTGACCTGCTCAATGATAATCATTTTAAAAAAGTGATTCTCCAAAATTGGCTGATATCTGGAGCCCCCCGAAGGTTTCACCCCCCCCATGAGTTTCACCCCCCCCCCAAAGGGTACTATATTCAAAATACTCTTCTGTACATATTTAAATTTAAACTCACAGAATTTTCATGTAGATGATTAAATACCTACTTTTTTACTGAGTCTATACTGAGTTAGTCTATACCGAGTTCGTCATGCTACTAGTTAGTCTGCCTACTACCAGGAGTAGTAATAAGGCGCAAGAACTAAAAGGCTTGTCCTTTCACTGTGGCAGTACCTACTAGTTAGTCCTTACCGAGTTGAGCACTTTAAAACATCAATGAACTCGGTATAGACTAACTAGTAGGTACTGCCACAGTGAAAGGACGAGCCTTTTTTTTCTTGTGTGGGTACTAAATGTAGGTACTTAATCATCTACATGAAAATTCCGTGAGTTTAAATTTCGAGATATGTCCAGAAGAGTATTTTAAGCTATTAAAAATTTTTTGAATATAGTCCCGCCGCCGCCTTCGCCGTCGCCCTCCTCAAACCCACCACCAGCACCCACGCCCTTCACTCTCATTTCCCACAGGTTCCTACCTTTTCCAGGCATTTGTTTGGCCACCGAACGAGAGCGTTGCCAGAATGAATCCTGTGAGGAGGTGGAGGATACGACAATGGATCTGAGCCATCCTCTGTTGGGAGATGAGGAGGAGAAGCCTGGGAAAAACGAGCTCCCATGTCGCACTGCTGGCATCCCCAATCTCCGGTGTGGGGCCCGACCACGCCGCAGTCCGACCACGCCATGGGAGGTCAAGCACGCTGCAGATTTGCAAGGGAGCGATTTTGCGCTGTGGGCATCGTAGGGTGGGTTTTTTGTGCTCGTTGTGCTCGTACAGACGTGGGATGGACGTACAGACATTGCTCAGATTGAAAATTTTTTCAACAAACTCGAAATTGGGTCTTGGTTGGGGTCGTCCGCGCCGCGCGGTAGGGTCAGCCCGAGCGGGAAATAAAAAGTTTTAATCAACAATTACATGTAATTTTTTTGACATTTATCCAAGTTTTCGGGTGTTTCTAGGTGTAAACAAGTATATGGCGCAAAGCGCAATAGGTGACCGCGGAGCGCACCACCTCTACGCTTACAATATGAATGCATGGAATTTTGTCAGTGCTAAGAGCAAGTCTGTGGTTTCTCAACCATTTTTGAAAGTAAGCACATATTTGGAATCGCTATATATGACTTGTGAACAAAAAAACTCAAGTCCTCTGTTCAATTCTTAGCCATTCAGATGTTACTGATTAATGATGACATTGTCGTGCATGAAAGTTAGTCACTCAAGAAAGTAAGTCTGTGGTTTCTCAACCATTTTTAAAAGTAAGCACAGATTTGGAATCGCTAAATACGACTTGTGAACAAAAAAACTCAAGTCTTTAGTGCAATTCTTAGCCGTTCAGGTGTTACTAATTATTGATGACATTGCCATGCGTGAAAGTTTGTCACTCAAGAAAGTAAGTCTGTGGTTTTTCAATGATTTTCAAAAGTAAGCACAGATTTGGAATCGTTATATACGACTTGTGAACAAAAAAACTCAAGTTGTCTGTGCAATTCTCAAGATTACAGGTGCTACAGCGCAAAAACTGTATATTGCAATGTTTAAACCTTTCTACCCAAATAAGTAATGTTTCATATGCTCGGAAACCAGGTCTACCCCTCCAGATCTTCCTAAAATTGCATTACCTTTCAGGAAAAAAAAAGTTTGTCCCAATCCGTTGAGAATTCGCCCGTTCCCAGCATTTCCAGATATATATATATACATACACATGAGGACAAAAGTTCAGTAACCTCTATAGACCGCGGAGCGGCCCTTCGGGCCGCTCCGCGGTCAAAAATTCTCTATTTACGATGGTATACTCACTTTTTTAATGTATTCAATAAAAAATTGAGAAGGGGGCAGGGAACTACAAAAATGACCACTCGCGGCGCACTGTGACTTTGCCTAAAACTGCGCAGTTGCCGCGAGGGCTATTTTTTGCTTCAAACAGAAATCCTGAATTATCTGGATTGGTTTTGAAAATTCCAGAGGCTGCTCTAGATGTAAAAATTTGTTCTGAATCCGATGGTGTACTCAGTTTTTCAAAGTTATCAACAAAATTTTATAGAAAATGAGGTTCAAAAAGTCGCGGCGCGGCGTGGCATTTGAGCATTGGCAGTCACTACCATTCCTCGCCTAGGCATTAGTAGGCCCAACCAGGCCTCGACTAGGCCTTGGGAGAACCCATCAGGCCTAAACAAGGCATGAGGAGGCCACAACAGGCCTCGGCAAGGCCTTGAGAGGCCCAACCAGGCCTTGACATGGCCATGAGAGGCCCAACCAGGCCTTGACAAGGCATTGGGAGGCCCCACCAGGCCCCGTCAAGGCCTTGGGAGGCCCAATCAGGCCTCCCCTATGCCTTGTGAGGCCCAACCAGGCCTCGACAAGGCCTTGGGAGGCCCAACCAGGCCTCGCCTAGGCCTTGGGAGGCCCAACTAGGCTTCGACAAGGCATTGGGGAAGAGTGCGCCGCGCGGCGCGGTTGACCCCGCGGTGCAGTTGGACCTTGCAGGGGTCGAGCGTGCCGCGCGGTGCGATCGACCATGCCGCGCGGCGCACTCTTCCCCAAATCGGCTGCACCGCGACTTTTTGAACCTCATTTGCTCAAAATTTTTTTGATAACTTTGAAAAACTGAATACACCATCGTATTCAGAATAAATTTCTACATCTAGAACAGCCTCTAAATATCACAAAATCAATCTACATACGTCAGGATTTCAGTTTGCAGCATGAAAAGTCACTCGCGGCAAGGTGGACCTGGGTCGACCTTGCCGTGCGGCGCGGTCGATCCCTCCAAAATCGAAAAAATTTTTTGCGATGCGATTGCGCACAATTTTGTTGATCTCCTGGTTCTAAATCTGGTCTCAGATTGCGTGGCCAAGCTCTATGTGAGGAATGGCATCGATTTTAATGAGGTCGCGGCGAGGTCGATTTTTGCCCGTGCTCCGCGGCGCGCACGACCCCGCGGCGCACATGACCCCCACACTGGTATACCCTTTGGGGGGGGGGGGGGGGAGTGAAACTCATGGGGGGGGGTGAAACCTTTGGGGGGGGGGGGCTCCAGACATCAGCCCCAAAATTTAAAACAAACCATTTGACAAATGCCATTTATATTTTCAACTTCAATAAACAAATAAATTAAAATCATGTGAAAAGAAAAAGTCTAATAAAGAACCAACACACATTAAAGGAAAAGTGTCACAAAGAAGCATGGAAAAGAAGCAAAAAGAAAACGGCAACAACCTAGAGGCGAAGCTGAGTTGGGCTTCTGGCTGCCGCCCTCGGAAGCACTGCCTTCGCCTGAGGCCTTGCCGGAAGAGCTAGTGGACTTCTGGCTCGAAGAGACGGCAGAATGGGGAGTAGGGGCGGTTGTAGCTGGTGTTGCGTTGAAGAAAGCGGACGGGACAAGGTTGGCAAGGGCGGGCAAGCAATTGGTGAGACTTCGAGGGAGCAGCTGATGGAAGAAGGCCAGACTGCAATTATGGCTGTGGCAGCTGTAGAGTGGGGGCTGTTGGGGGTTGGAGAAGGGACGGCCGGGTTCGTAGTTGGGCGGGACATTGTAGTAATGGGAGCGATTGGAGATGCAGAGTGGGAGGAGGAGATAGGTGCCTGGGTCATCCCGCGGGGTGTCAATCTGGTGGATCAGCTCTGCGCCGCAAGAGAAGCAGCCGGAGATGAAGTTGAAGGGAGGCTTCAGGCCCACTGGACATGTGAGCGTGACGGGGAGGTTCCCGCGGTCCTGGTTGGAGCAGAGGTAGGAGTGGGATTGTTTCAGACTCTCTTGGGCATTCTTGTAGCGATCATGGTAAATGTCTAGACAGGTGCTTTGGCGAATGCAGACCAGTTCAAGCAGAGGGTCGGAGTTGGGCTGCTTGGTGCGTTGGTGGATGGGAAACCAGGCCAAGCGTAGGCAGAGGAGGCAGTTGTGCTGAAAATCTACCAGTGAGGAGTTGAACTTGCTGGTGGCACAGGTGAGATTGGCAACTGAAGGCACCTGGTCGCGAACGAAAGGGAGGAGGCGCGAGCAGTTAGGACAATCAGCCATGGCGGTGAGCAAACGGGTCAGAAGCTGGACTGGGTAGCCTGGAGAACCTTCCGAGTCGCAAGCATGTTTGAGGTGGTAGTTGCTGGTTATGCGGTCAGTAAATATATCGGTTGTCCAAAACTCGATCTTATTATACACAAAATCTAGACTTGGTCGCTTTTCGCAAGCATCCTTTGCCGAGCTGGAGCATTGGAAGGCTAGAGCCACCTTTTCTGTTTCATTGTTGAGAATGATGAAGGTGAGAGCACAGCTGGAACACAACTGATCCCCATGAGAGTAGGCGAGAGCTAGGCTGTCCAGTCGCTCCTCGTCGGTAATGAGACCCTGAAGGCAGGACAGCTTCTGGCCGAAGGCTGACGGGTGCAGGCCTTGCAGTGCAGACAGATTCGCTGTGACCTTGCTGGACAGAGGCTTGTGAAAGGAGGCCTCGTTGCAGTTGTCGCCTTTGCAAAGCTGGAGAGGGAGCTTTGGCTGGGCAGGGTCCGTGTAGGCGAGGCTGTAGCCGGGCGGAAGGGCTGGGCGCTGATAGTTAGAAGGGCTCTGGACACACACTGGAAGGAGCAGATAGCTGCTGGCTTTCTCCGGGTCTCCGATGTCGCGTCGGATCAGCTCCACGCCGCAGGCAAAGCAGCCGGAGAAATTGTGAAAATCAGGTGCCATGTCCACTCTGCAGCTGTAGGTGCTGGGAAGTGTCTGCCCAACTTGACCTGCTCAATGATAATCATTTTAAAAAAGTGATTCTCCAAAATTGGCTGATATCTGGAGCCCCCCGAAGGTTTCACCCCCCCCCATGAGTTTCACCCCCCTCCCCAAAGGGTACTATATTCAAAATACTCTTCTGTACATATTTAAATTTAAACTCACAGAATTTTCATGTAGATGATTAAATACCTACTTTTTTACTGAGTCTATACTGAGTTAGTCTATACCGAGTTCGTCATGCTACTAGTTAGTCTGCCTACTACCAGGAGTAGTAATAAGGCGCAAGAACTAAAAGGCTTGTCCTTTCACTGTGGCAGTACCTACTAGTTAGTCCTTACCGAGTTGAGCACTTTAAAACATCAATGAACTCGGTATAGACTAACTAGTAGGTACTGCCACAGTGAAAGGACGAGCCTTTTTTTTCTTGTGTGGGTACTAAATGTAGGTACTTAATCATCTACATGAAAATTCCGTGAGTTTAAATTTCGAGATATGTCCAGAAGAGTATTTTAAGCTATTAAAAATTTTTTGAATATAGTCCCGCCGCCGCCTTCGCCGTCGCCCTCCTCAAACCCACCACCAGCACCCACGCCCTTCACTCTCATTTCCCACAGGTTCCTACCTTTTCCAGGCATTTGTTTGGCCACCGAACGAGAGCGTTGCCAGAATGAATCCTGTGAGGAGGTGGAGGATACGACAATGGATCTGAGCCATCCTCTGTTGGGAGATGAGGAGGAGAAGCCTGGGAAAAACGAGCTCCCATGTCGCACTGCTGGCATCCCCAATCTCCGGTGTGGGGCCCGACCACGCCGCAGTCCGACCACGCCATGGGAGGTCAAGCACGCTGCAGATTTGCAAGGGAGCGATTTTGCGCTGTGGGCATCGTAGGGTGGGTTTTTTGTGCTCGTTGTGCTCGTACAGACGTGGGATGGACGTACAGACATTGCTCAGATTGAAAATTTTTTCAACAAACTCGAAATTGGGTCTTGGTTGGGGTCGTCCGCGCCGCGCGGTAGGGTCAGCCCGAGCGGGAAATAAAAAGTTTTAATCAACAATTACATGTAATTTTTTTGACATTTATCCAAGTTTTCGGGTGTTTCTAGGTGTAAAAAATTCTCTATTTACGATGGTATACTCACTTTTTTAATGTATTCAATAAAAAATTGAGAAGGGGGCAGGGAACTACAAAAATGACCACTCGCGGCGCACTGTGACTTTGCCTAAAACTGCGCAGTTGCCGCGAGGGCTATTTTTTGCTTCAAACAGAAATCCTGAATTATCTGGATTGGTTTTGAAAATTCCAGAGGCTGCTCTAGATGTAAAAATTTGTTCTGAATCCGATGGTGTACTCAGTTTTTCAAAGTTATCAACAAAATTTTATAGAAAATGAGGTTCAAAAAGTCGCGGCGCGGCGTGGCATTTGAGCATTGGCAGTCACTACCATTCCTCGCCTAGGCATTAGTAGGCCCAACCAGGCCTCGACTAGGCCTTGGGAGAACCCATCAGGCCTAAACAAGGCATGAGGAGGCCACACCAGGCCTCGGCAAGGCCTTGAGAGGCCCAACCAGGCCTTGACATGGCCATGAGAGGCCCAACCAGGCCTTGACAAGACATTGGGAGGCCCCACCAGGCCCCGTCAAGGCCTTTAGAGGCCCAACCAGGCCTTGCCTATGCCTTGTGAGGCCCAACTAGGCCTCGACAAGGCCTTGGGAGGCCCAACCAGGCCTCGCCTAGGCCTTGGGAGGCCCAACTAGGCTTCGACAAGACATTGGGGAAGAGTGCGCCGCGCGGCGCGGTTGACCCCGCGGTGCGGTTGGACCTTGCAGGGGTCGAGCGTGCCGCGCGGTGCTATCGACCATGCCGCGCGGCGCACTCTTCCCCAAATCGGCTGCACCGCGACTTTTTGAAACTCATTTGCTCAAAATTTTTTTGATAACTTTGAAAAACTGAATACACCATCGTATTTAGAATGAATTTCTACATCTAGAACATCCTCTAGATATCACAAAATCAATCTACATACGTCAGGATTTCAGTTTGCAGCATGAAAAGTCACTCGCGGCAAGGTGGACCTGGGTCGACCTTGCCGTGCGGCGCGGTCGACCCCTCCAAAAGCGAAAAATTTTTTTGCGATGCGATTGCGCACAATTTTGTTGATCTCCTAGTTCTAAATCTGGTCTCAGATTGCGTGGCCAAGCTCTATGTGAGGAATGGCATCGAATCGATTTTAATGAGGTCGCGGCGAGGTCGACTTTTGCCCGTGCTCCGCGGCGCGCACGACCCCGCGGTGCACATGACCCCCACACTGGTATACCCTTTGGGGGGGGGGGGGGGGAGTGAAACTCATGGGGGGGGGGGGGTGAAACCTTTGGGGGGGGGGGCTCCAGACATCAGCCCCAAAATTTAAAACAAACCATTTGACAAATGCCATTTATATTTTCAACTTCAATAAACAAATAAATTAAAATCATGTGAAAAGAAAAAGTCTAATAAAGAACCAACACACATTAAAGGAAAAGTGTCACAAAGAAGCATGGAAAAGAAGCAAAAAGAAAACGGCAACAACCTAGAGGCGAAGCTGAGTTGGGCTTCTGGCTGCCGCCCTCGGAAGCACTGCCTTCGCCTGAGGCCTTGCCGGAAGAGCTAGTGGACTTCTGGCTCGAAGAGAAGGCAGAAGGAGTAGTAGGGGCGGTTGTAGCTGGTGTTGCGTTGAAGAAAGCGGACGGGACAAGGTTGGCAAGGGCGGGCAAGCAATTGGTGAGACTGCGAGGGAGCATCTGATGGAAGAAGGCCAGACTGCAGTTGTGGCTGTGACAGCTGTAGAGTGGGGGCTGTTGGGGGCTGGAGAAGGGACGGCCGGGTTCGTAGTTGGGCGGGACATTGTAGTAATGGGAGCGATTGGAGATGCAGAGTGGGAGGAGGAGATAGGTGCCTGGGTCATCTCGCGGGGTGTCAATCTGGTGGATCAGCTCTGCGCCGCAAGAGAAGCAGCCGGAGATGAAGTTGAAGGGAGGCTTCAGGCCCACTGGACATGTCAGCGTGACGGGGAAGTTTCCGCGGTCCTGGTTGGAGCAGAGGTAGGAGTGGGATTGTTTCAGACTCTCTTGGGCATTCTTGTAGCGATCATGGTAAATGTCTAGACAGGTGCTTTGGCGAATGCAGACCAGTTCAAGCAGAGGGTCGGAGTTGGGCTGCTTGGTGCGTTGGTGGATGGGAAACCAGGCCAAGCGTAGGCAGAGGAGGCAGTTGTGCTGAAAATCTACCAGTGAGGAGTTGAACTTGCTGGTGGCACAGGTGAGATTGGCAACTGAAGGCACCTGGTCGCGAACGAAAGGGAGGAGGCGCGAGCAGTTAGGACAATCAGCCATGGCGGTGAGCAAACGGGTCAGAAGCTGGACTGGGTAGCCTGGAGAACCTTCCGAGTCGCAAGCATGTTTGAGGTGGTAGTTGCTGGTTATGCGGTCAGTAAATATATCGGTTGTCCAAAACTCGATCTTATTATACACAAAATCTAGACTTGGTCGCTTTTCGCAAGCATCCTTTGCCGAGCTGGAGCATTGGAAGGCTAGAGCCACCTTTTCTGTTTCATTGTTGAGAATGATGAAGGTGAGAGCACAGCTGGAACACAACTGATCTCCATGAGAGTAGGCGAGAGCTAGGCTGTCCAGTCGCTCCTCGTCGGTAATGAGACCCTGAAGGCAGGACAGCTTCTGGCCGAAGGCTGACGGGTGCAGGCCTTGCAGTGCAGACAGATTCGCTGTGACCTTGCTGGACAGAGGCTTGTGAAAGGAGGCCTCGTTGCAGTTGTCGCCTTTGCAAAGCTGGAGAGGGAGCTTTGGCTGGGCAGGGTCCGTGTAGGCGAGGCTGTAGCCGGGCGGAAGGGCTGGGCGCTGATAGTTAGAAGGGCTCTGGACACAGACGGGGAGGAGCAGATAGCTGCTGGCTTTCTCCGGGTCTCCGATGTCGCGTCGAATCAGCTCCACGCCGCAGGCAAAGCAGCCGGAGAAATTGTGAAAATCAGGTGCCATGTCCACTCTGCAGCTGTAGGTGCTGGGAATTTTGTCGTCGCAAATGCCGGGAACAGGCTTGTTGGTCCACCTGTAGTAGTCTTGGTAGGTATCCTGGCAAGACTTCTTTCTGATGCAGATCAGTCGAATCCACGGCTCGCCCACTGGTTGCTTGGTCACGGCGTCGATACTAAACTTGTTGAGACGTTGGCACTGAATGCAGTTTTTGAATATGGGCAGATTGTTTGGCTGAGCTCCCTTAAAATATCCTTGGTAGCAGACGCGATTGGGGTCAAGGTTCACGCTCAAGGCATTGCTCAGAAATTTTTTCACTTCTGTCCTATTGCTCATTAGATCACGATAGTCGGCAATAAGCTTCCTTGGGTTTCCAAGAGGGCCAGAAGTGCTGCAAGTATAAATGCTGTACTCTTCGTCGTAATAGGCGTTCGGTTTCTTGTACGTGTTGATGGCATTGACGTCCCATCGGCGGAATTCATAGTATGGTAGCAGGAGCCGCTGGTATTTGCAGGAGTCGCCGGTATACGAAGAGCATGAAAAGCCGAGAGCCAGATCCGTAGCTGGAAGGGAGCTGGCCAAGATGATTAGTGAACAGCTTTTGCAATACCTAAATTCATCGATATTATTGTCCGTGATTTGCAACTGATCCAGCTTCCCATCGCCCTTGACAATGCCATGGAGACATTCTTTTCCAGCCGCACTTCCCAAAGTTGGCAGACAAAGCAGCCAATACACTAGCAATATCAAGCTTCTCTCCATTCCACTTTTTTCTTTCTGACGTCTTTCTGATTTCTGACCTCTCGCATCATTATGAGTTTCATAAAGCATTTTGTCAAAATATTTTTTTGGCGCGGCAATGGGCGAGTTATGTGGCTGCTCCATTTTTTTGCCCACACATTTACCTTTATATTTTCTGCAACGGTCTTTTTAAGCCCCTGGGTTTGGTAGGAGCAACAATCCTAAAAGGCGGGCAGAACATAATTATTTTGACTCCCCATTTTTATTGCAGGTTCTAAAAAGCCGTACAATTTGGGTAACTTCACCAAGTGGCATCGAAAATATGAAGAAATGGGCTGTTTGAAGCCCCAAACGTGAAAGGAAGTCGAAAAACGCCAATAATCCAGTTTTACGAGTTCACGTTACAAAACGGGCAGTTTTTAGGTTTTTTCCTTTAAAGTACTAGCACAATGGGTATCGATCAAAAGCTAGCAATTAGCCTGAGCTTCCTTTGCCGTTAGTTTGCCTCAAAAATGCACCAGAATTGAAAAATTCTTCATTATTTTGTTGATTACTAAAATGTTAATTTTTCAATTTTCGTCATAAATCATCGTTTAAAAGTTCTCATCGTGTATATTCGTAAAAACATTTTGGTCTAGAAATGAAACACCAGATATGAAATCATTTTTGTGTCCAATTTTGAGGCATTCTGAAATTTGATTTCTATGCGTTTTTTAGCCAACTCAGTCACCAGCCAGCTTTTCAACCAGCTGTATGAAGTTTGTTTTTGAGCATCACATTTCAAATTGTAACAAACAAATAGTCTTTTGCTTCAAAGAGATTCTGGCCAAATGCCCATTGCAATGAAATATTTGAACGAGGAGGTGTAGAAAACCCACAAGGATTAATTATAGTTGATAAGAGAACGTTGTGTTTAATGAGCTTGAGCTCTTCATACAAAATGCAATCCTGCATATTATTACTTTCTCTGTTTTTTGGTTCGCTTATAAAAGATAAAATGGATTCCCCTACTAAAAATAGAAAGCCTGCCTGTGTTAGTTTGTAACTGGAAGCTGACTTCGTCCAGCTCACTAACGAGGTTCAGGAGCAGATCGGCCAGGCTATTATCGCATGCACAACATGGAATAGCCAACGGAAACATCGCATGTTCTTTCTTTCCTCTTCTTTCTTGCTCATTTCTTTCTTTCAGGCGTTCTGTTCGTAGTTAAATGTTTCCTTTTTGAAAGTTAGCTGCTAGATGAATCTTTTTCTGCTGGGATGCTAATACAAGTACTTGATGACGGAGAGGATTAACTTAGCGCTTCCGCGTCCGCAACTCTTTGGCGTTCATGATATTGACCAGCTTCTTAATCCTCAGACCCTCACGAGTCTCTCTAGCGCCGCGTAGAGGGCAGGAGGAGGGGATATTGGACGTGTGGATGGATGGCGGGGGCAGGGGGGTAAGGGCATTGGAAAGTACGCAGCGGTAAAGGGGGGGAGGCAAAGACGGGCATGCTAATTGGTAAAGCTCGCAAGTTGCCGCCAGGCCAAGGTGCTCGGGCGCTTGTCCAGTTCAGTTAGGAGGCCATACAGAGGGCTCCCTGGAAAGGCAGAGTATTAGAGGTGAAGGGGGTGGGAAGGGAGGGGGCAGCGGAGGGCTGGGTGCTAATAAAAGGGGCTGTCAGTGAGCTATCAAGGGGCGGCGAGGAGAGGGCGGGGAGAGAGTGGCGTCAACTGATGGCCGGAGGTCCTCCCCTTGCCGGCGCCAATGCCTCGGTCTCTTTCGCTCCTTTTTAAGCCCGCCTTCCCCTCCCCCTCCTCCTCCTTCATCAGCCTTCCTTCAGAGGCCCGAACAGCCTGCCCGGCAGGTGCTAACTGGCTTCCTTTGCCCGAGCTTGCTGAAACCCCCCTTTAGTCTCCTAAGGGAGGAAGGAAGGCTGTGTGTTTGCAGGAGTGTACGATGGGCGACGGGAGTCTGCTGCCTTGTGCACTGTTCAGGAACGCCCTGCTGCTGCACTGTCTCAGCGTATTCTGCGGCTCTGGTACCCTGCCCAGCTTCGCTGACCTTTCCGATAAAATTAATTCATGTATTATTCACCAGCAGAAAAAAGGCCGTTCCTTTGCTTCGAATAAATTCTGCTCCAGTAGTTCAAAGAAAGGCGCAATTGAAAGTGGCATAGAAGGTGAGGCGGTTATAGTCGGAGCGGAAGGAGAAGCGAGTTGAGGTAGTGTTGGGGGGGCTTGGCAGCTAGAAGAAGGGCATTCTCACAATCAGTGCTCATGGCAACGGGGAGGCTCTAATTCTGGCCTGAAGCCTGCGTCTATCGCCGCTCCCAGTAGCCGCCTGCAAAAATTATGAGCAAGCGCCTCCGCCCTTCTCCCCGCCCTGAGTCATGCTGAAGCTCATGGATCAGATTCTGCTCAATCTCATCGCCCTCTCAGCCAACGGCGTCCATGACCCACCCACCACCTTAGAGCCCAGTTCTATCCTTCAGTCAAACATGGCCCCTTTGAAAAAAATTTCGCTTAGGCTTAGCTTATACGAGCTTAGCTTGAACTTGCTTAACACGTTATAAATGATTTATAATCTTCGTGTTCCATGCTTATACTTAGTTAGAGTTAGTATAGCGAAGCTTAGGGACATTCAACTATTGAGAAAGATAACATTAATAAATCTAATATTCTAATACTCGATTTCACAAAGGTGAATTTTATAAATATTTGGTTCAAAGCTAGGACAAAACTGGCACCATCGGTTACGGCAATCACTCATGACTAATGATGGCAGTTTTGCCCGAAACACCCCCACCATTCTTTTCGTCCCAAGCAGGTGCAGAAAGTGCAATCTACTCCTCTGTGCAGTGAGCGGAGTGGTGCAAGGGTTTTATCGGGACGGTGTGGTGGACGAGCTGAGCCTCTCCCGGCCCGCCTGCCTCTGGTACAAGCCGCCGGGGATCGGCAGCGCGGCGGACGGCTACCTGGCCCACTGGGAGTCGGACCACGACGAGCCCGTGGACCTGGAGGTCCAGGAACGCCTCAGCGCCGACGGCAAGGAGGTCATCCTCTCCTCCATCCGCCTCCGCAATCGCCTCGCCCTCTCCGGCCTGGGCCAGTTCAACTGCACCCTAAGGAGTCCCAGCAATCAGACCATCGGGCGGACCCTTCGACCGGTGCTTTATGGTTCCAGTTCTGTGTTCTTCTGGAGAGGGGTGAGGAAGGTGAGCTGATTTGAAAGCGGGCCCAGTGGTGGACTACGATGCGGATAGACTGCTTCGGCTGGGGCCTGAGGCTCAGGATCCTCCGCCCGGTATCCAGGACCCTAGCCACGTTCGCTACTGGCGGCATGATGTAAGCGTTCTCGATAATTACATTCATATTTCCCGCACCAATTGGCAGCTTCCATTTGCAGAGGAGCATCAAGGAGCCACTGGGCTCCACTGTCCACATCCCCTGCCCCATCACAGCCTACCCCAAGTCCACGCCCACCTGGTTCCGTCGCGACCCGGAGAGCGGCGCCCTTTCTTCCATCAGTTCCTAGCCACCTTCTTGTCTTTTAATTGGCAAGCGATGAGAAGTAGGGGACTGACTAAGATGCCTTCCTGCACAAGGACAAGCGTCTGTCCATCCGTAGCGGCCAGGGGGCTCTTTGGGATTTCGCATGCCAGCATCACTGCCTCGTCATCAGCAACGTCTCTGCCCAAGTACCTTCTCACCTGCTTCAAATCCTGCCCAAATCTCCCCTGTCCAAGGACGCCGGCGAGTACTCCTGCTTGTACGAGAACCGGTTCGAGACGCGGCGCACCTTCAACCTGAGCACGGCTGTGGGGGAGGAGCTGGAGCGGGAGTCCTACGAGCTGGGCTTGCGCCTGGAGACTCGGCTAAGGGTGAGCGGGGGTGAGGGCTGGATAGAGAGGTTGAATGGTTGAGGAAGGATGAGGCATGGACTGCAGGTCCTTGGAGTGGTCTGATATGGCCTGGCATGGGGATAGTGGCGGAGCTGTTGGCCACTGCTGTGGTGATCATTGCCACCGAGTGGAATAAACGACGACCTACAGTCAAGGAGGAGGAGGAAGAGGAAGACTGAAATCGTTTTGCTTTTGATGATGCTGTAAATGTGTCAGTTTGAGTTTTATAAGGTGCGCTGTATTGTTGTTGAGATTTAGGGAGGAATTGCCTTTTTTTAGCATAAGCTTTGTGAACATTGCCGGAATTCTTTTGAAGCGCTAAGCTGATAAAATATTGGAACAAGCAAACATCAAAGTTAATCGACACTAAGAATGAGTGGCGAGTCAGCAAGATGCGAAGAAGATATTATTGTTTTAAAAAACGCAAATGATGCAACAAATTTATGGGCTAGTTTTGCATTCATTTCAATGAATATGCAACCTATGCTTCATAATCAGGTGCAAGCAATTCGATGCACTGAGGATGAAAAGCCAATGAACACAGTATTGCTCATGAAAAATTTATGCAGAGAGGACTGATTAAGTGACGAGACTTTTAATCTTCTCCTCAAACTGCTTGAAGAATTCGGGGTTGTTGGAGACGCAATCAAACTGGGTGATGTTGCTGAGCTCGGCTGGAATGTTGTCCAACGTTTCCACCACAACCAAGTCACCGTCCGGTCCAGTGCAGTTAACCATCGTCCCCTTGGGGAACTTAAAATCGCCCGGCGGCCCCCCGTTGCCTTCTGCAAACATCTACAGCCTTCAGCCACCATACTTTATTCTCCTATTCACTTTTATGCCCATAAGTTACATTACACTAATCCTTAGTTTTTCCAACTTATTCAAAATGCTACGATTAAAAAATCTCAGTCTTAATTCTGAGCACAATTAAAAGTTTTGGAAAAATGATAAACATTCTGTCTGGCATAATTGAAGCAGTTTTAAAGCTTTTTCATTGGTAGAAGAATGAACTGCGTGGTGTTTAGATTCAGTTTTAACTTACACTTAAAGTTACTTACACTTACAGTAAACTTACAGAAGAATACAAAATTCAGTGAAACTTTCTAACATATATCGGGCAAAGCCTTTTTTAATTAAACAAGGTATACTCGGCTATCGCCAAGATGCGCGGCCTTTGGTCCAAATAAAAACCTCAAATAACATTACTATACCACCCATATGAATCACTGCCAAAAGTGAGCTGATTTTATTAAAAACTCAGGGATTTATGGATGTTCGAATTTTTGAAACATCAATATTTTAGGTTTTTGACTAAATATGAAGAGTTCATTTTAAAAAGTCCTTTTCTGAACTTCAATTTACCACCTTGATAGACGTTCATGCCAAAATTCAACTGATTTCATAGAAAAACCATTGATTTATCGATGTTCAAATTTTTGAAACATCAAGATTTTAGGTTTTTCGCTATAAATCAGGAAATAATTAATATTTCGGAAATTCCTTTTGCCAGCTTCAAGATATCACCTTAATGGACGTACCTGCCAAAATTCAGCCAATTTCATTGAAAAACCATCGGTTTATGGATGTTCGAATTTTTGAAACATCAAGATTTTAGGTTTTTCTCCATAAATCGGGAAATAATTAATATTTCGGAGATTCCTTTTGCCAGCTTCAAGATATCACCTTGATGGACGTACCTGCCAAAATTCAGCCAATTTCATTGAAAAACAAGTGATTTATGAATTTTCGTATTTTGAAACATCAAAAAATTGAGTTTTGGGCGAAAATCGAAAAATTACGCCCATCCCAAAAAATGGCCTGGAGATACCACCCAGAAGGACCTTCATGCAAAAAATTAGCCAATTTCATTGAAAAACCGCGGAGGCCCGGCCCCGGAAAGACACATATATATATATACTAGTAATATGGGTTAGTGGCCGCGCTTCGCGCGGCCACACTTTTCATTTCTTCACATCATATGAAATCTTCAATTTCATTTTATTTCATCTTTAAAAAGCAATGAATGGAGTCTGTTGCTGACAACATCAATATCACAACGTCAAAAATATTTGCTGAAAAGAATTTAATTCTACATCTCGGCAAATTTCAAAATTTTAAATTGCACGTTTTGGATCATCCTGATCAGAAAGGCAACCTAAAAAGATCAATGACTGTTAGCATCGCATCCAATCAAGGTGACCTCTGCAATTGAACATCTGCATATCCATACTAATGAATAGCTTGCAGCATCAGCTCACTGAGTAGGACCAAAATCGCGAAAATTGACTTTACTCATGTGGATTTTCCATTAAAATGATGTTGAAAAGTTGGCAAAGTAAAGATGCAATTCAAATTAGAATTGTTTTGCCTTGAATTTAAAAAAAAGTCCGCCAAGAAATGTTGAAAAATGATGGAGCAATGGAGTAGCAAAGTTGAAAAATGTCAAAAATTACCACATTTTCAATGATTTGATTATTTTCCAGAATTCAGGAGCAGGTGCGGGTATATGCCTAAGATTGTCCAATCCAAGATCTATCCAAAATGGTATCATGTGCCAGGATAAGTTGAGAATCCAGCCCGGGCGAGGTACCCTCCCAAAGTGGTATCACCCGTATTATATAAGATATATATATGCGGACAGACGGACGCAAAAATGGGGTAACTGCTTAAGCTGGCCTTGGCCGCCCGCCGCTTCGGGCAGGGCGCCAGAGCTCCTCCGGCCTCCGGGCACGGGTGCTACGGCCCCTACGCTTCGCCTAGCATGCTTCGCATGCTAGGCTACGCTCCGTGGCCTCCGCACCCATGCCCTCCGGCCTCCGGAGCTCTGACTGCCCTGCCCTCCGCGGCAGGCGGCCTTCGGCCGCGCAAAAAGAAACTGGAACTACGAGTAAATAATAATTCCAAGGCTTATACAAAATCAAATTTAATTCACTTTACCACTGATACATTTATAAACTTATAAATTTTTGAAGCAAGTGGGATAAAATGCAACTACTTCGTTGTATGGCAGTATGCCAACTAACTCGTCCAGCAGGCTAAAGCGCCGTGGTACAGGAACAGCAAAGCCAAGATGGTCACCAGCATTTTGCCGAGTTAGTAGAAAATACCTTGCCGCCTTTTTCGTTGGCTCATAAAATGAAGTTGATGGTAGAGGATCTCTCCCATGACCACAGCCTGGAACCGGCTGAAACTCAATAGCGCTTTCATGCCTTCCAACCATGGCAAAACATCCCTCAAAAAGGCGGCAATAGTGTCAGGCACAACCGTGCACAAAACTTGCGTCTGTCTGAAAGAAATTTCGGATCGCATGCACTCGTTGACAAACAAGGAACCTGCTTAAACTTGAGACCTTCCTGAAATGCCGCAGGCCTCTGCTGCTAAGACCGGTCTATGCTAAGGACTGTCATGAATTCAGCAACTTTTGAACGCGACTTTTTTGACTATGAAAAATCATATGCAACACCTTTGAAAGATTCAGAGACTCTTAAAAAGACTGAATGCTTAAAGAACAAAGCAAAAAACTACCATTCATACACGCGCCCAAAGTCCTGAGCAGAATCAGCTTTGGATGTAGGTATTCGGCCGGAGCCGTCTTCGTCAAGCCCGCGTTGTTCTGAAGCCTTCATTTCAAGATATTTCCCACAAACTCACCATTTATACGACTTTTCCTATTCCATGTTACCATCAGTCAGGACTTTGAGATCAAACTATTCATCCTCATTAGCCTTTTTCAGTTCCCAAACCAGCCTGAGAAAAAAGGGTGAAGGATGGCGATCGACTTCCAAAACCGAGCCGGCGGAAAGACAGGCAGCGGGCCGCAGGCCTCCTGGTCGGATGCGAATGTGGATCGACGGGAGCGTTTGCGGCAGCTGGCGCTGGAGACCATCGACCTCCAGAAGGACCCCTACTTCATGCGCAACCATCTGGGCGGCTATGAGTGCAAGCTCTGTCTTACCCTTCACAACAATGAAGGTTGCCCCCTTTCCAGCCTCCTACATCCATTTCCAGCACTAATGAGGCTGCAAGTTAGAAAGAAATTACTCTCCTCCCCTTTTGCATCCAAGTTTGTCCAGTTGGAGGAGAAAGAAGGGTGATGAGAATGTGGGAATCGGATCTGGATGCTGTTGACAGGCAGTTACCTGGCGCACACGCAGGGCAAGAAGCACCAGAGCAACCTGGCCAAGCGTGCCGCCAAAGAGGCAGCCGAGCAGCCCTACATGCCCATGCCCGAGTTCCGCCGGGTGGAGCCCAAGAAGTTCGTCAAGATCGGTCGCCCCGGCTACAAGGCAGACAGAAGCTTCTACCTCCAGCTGGGTCGGAGAGAAGAAGGGGAAGCGATTGAGGTGACGAAGCAGCGGGACCCGACGCGCTTCCAGCAGTCGCTGCTGTTCCAGGTGGACTTCCCGGAGATCGCGGAGGGCATCCAGCCCCGCCATCGCTTCATGTCCGCCTACGAGCAGAAGGTGGAGCCGCCGGACAAGCGCTGGCAGTACCTCCTCTTCGCCGCCGAGCCCTACGAGACCATCGCCTTCAAGCTCCCCTCCCGCGAGATCGACAAGGACGACCAGAAGTTCTGGACCCTCTGGAACAAGGACACCAAGCAGGTACCTACATGCACCGCTTCATGTCCGCCTACGAGCAGAAGGTGGAGCCGCCGGACAAGCGCTGGCAGTACCTCCTCTTCGCCGCCGAGCCCTACGAGACCATCGCCTTCAAGCTCCCCTCCCGCGAGATCGACAAGGACGACCAGAAGTTCTGGACCCTCTGGAACAAGGACACCAAGCAGGTACCTACATGCACCGCTTCATGTCCGCCTACGAGCAGAAGGTGGAGCCGCCGGACAAGCGCTGGCAGTACCTCCTCTTCGCCGCCGAGCCCTACGAGACCATCGCCTTCAAGCTCCCCTCCCGCGAGATCGACAAGGACGACCAGAAGTTCTGGACCCTCTGGAACAAGGACAACAAGCAGGTACCTACATGCACCGCTTCATGTCCGCCTACGAGCAGAAGGTGGAGCCGCCGGACAAGCGCTGGCAGTACCTCCTCTTCGCCGCCGAGCCCTACGAGACCATCGCCTTCAAGCTCCCCTCCCGCGAGATCGACAAGGACGACCAGAAGTTCTGGACCCTCTGGAACAAGGACACCAAGCAGGTACCTACATGCACCGCTTCATGTCCGCCTACGAGCAGAAGGTGGAGCCGCCGGACAAGCGCTGGCAGTACCTCCTCTTCGCCGCCGAGCCCTACGAGACCATCGCCTTCAAGCTCCCCTCCCGCGAGATCGACAAGGACGACCAGAAGTTCTGGACCCTCTGGAACAAGGACACCAAGCAGGTACCTACATGCACCGCTTCATGTCCGCCTACGAGCAGAAGGTGGAGCCGCCGGACAAGCGCTGGCAGTACCTCCTCTTCGCCGCCGAGCCCTACGAGACCATCGCCTTCAAGCTCCCCTCCCGCGAGATCGACAAGGACGACCAGAAGTTCTGGACCCTCTGGAACAAGGACACCAAGCAGGTACCTACATGCACCGCTTCATGTCCGCCTACGAGCAGAAGGTGGAGCCGCCGGACAAGCGCTGGCAGTACCTCCTCTTCGCCGCCGAGCCCTACGAGACCATCGCCTTCAAGCTCCCCTCCCGCGAGATCGACAAGGACGACCAGAAGTTCTGGACCCTCTGGAACAAGGACACCAAGCAGGTACCTACATGCACCGCTTCATGTCCGCCTACGAGCAGAAGGTGGAGCCGCCGGACAAGCGCTGGCAGTACCTCCTCTTCGCCGCCGAGCCCTACGAGACCATCGCCTTCAAGCTCCCCTCCCGCGAGATCGACAAGGACGACCAGAAGTTCTGGACCCTCTGGAACAAGGACACCAAGCAGGTACCTACATGCACCGCTTCATGTCCGCCTACGAGCAGAAGGTGGAGCCGCCGGACAAGCGCTGGCAGTACCTCCTCTTCGCCGCCGAGCCCTACGAGACCATCGCCTTCAAGCTCCCCTCCCGCGAGATCGACAAGGACGACCAGAAGTTCTGGACCCTCTGGAACAAGGACACCAAGCAGGTACCTACATGCACCGCTTCATGTCCGCCTACGAGCAGAAGGTGGAGCCGCCGGACAAGCGCTGGCAGTACCTCCTCTTCGCCGCCGAGCCCTACGAGACCATCGCCTTCAAGCTCCCCTCCCGCGAGATCGACAAGGACGACCAGAAGTTCTGGACCCTCTGGAACAAGGACACCAAGCAGGTACCTACATGCACCGCTTCATGTCCGCCTACGAGCAGAAGGTGGAGCCGCCGGACAAGCGCTGGCAGTACCTCCTCTTCGCCGCCGAGCCCTACGAGACCATCGCCTTCAAGCTCCCCTCCCGCGAGATCGACAAGGACGACCAGAAGTTCTGGACCCTCTGGAACAAGGACACCAAGCAGGTACCTACATGCACCGCTTCATGTCCGCCTACGAGCAGAAGGTGGAGCCGCCGGACAAGCGCTGGCAGTACCTCCTCTTCGCCGCCGAGCCCTACGAGACCATCGCCTTCAAGCTCCCCTCCCGCGAGATCGACAAGGACGACCAGAAGTTCTGGACCCTCTGGAACAAGGACAACAAGCAGGTACCTACATGCACCGCTTCATGTCCGCCTACGAGCAGAAGGTGGAGCCGCCGGACAAGCGCTGGCAGTACCTCCTCTTCGCCGCCGAGCCCTACGAGACCATCGCCTTCAAGCTCCCCTCCCGCGAGATCGACAAGGACGACCAGAAGTTCTGGACCCTCTGGAACAAGGACACCAAGCAGGTACCTACATGCACCGCTTCATGTCCGCCTACGAGCAGAAGGTGGAGCCGCCGGACAAGCGCTGGCAGTACCTCCTCTTCGCCGCCGAGCCCTACGAGACCATCGCCTTCAAGCTCCCCTCCCGCGAGATCGACAAGGACGACCAGAAGTTCTGGACCCTCTGGAACAAGGACACCAAGCAGGTACCTACATGCACCGCTTCATGTCCGCCTACGAGCAGAAGGTGGAGCCGCCGGACAAGCGCTGGCAGTACCTCCTCTTCGCCACCGAGCCCTACGAGACCATCGCCTTCAAGCTCCCCTCCCGCGAGATCGACAAGGACGACCAGAAGTTCTGGACCCTCTGGAACAAGGACACCAAGCAGGTACCTACATGCACCGCTTCATGTCCGCCTACGAGCAGAAGGTGGAGCCGCCGGACAAGCGCTGGCAGTACCTCCTCTTCGCCGCCGAGCCCTACGAGACCATCGCCTTCAAGCTCCCCTCCCGCGAGATCGACAAGGACGACCAGAAGTTCTGGACCCTCTGGAACAAGGACACCAAGCAGGTACCTACATGCACCGCTTCATGTCCGCCTACGAGCAGAAGGTGGAGCCGCCGGACAAGCGCTGGCAGTACCTCCTCTTCGCCGCCGAGCCCTACGAGACCATCGCCTTCAAGCTCCCCTCCCGCGAGATCGACAAGGACGACCAGAAGTTCTGGACCCTCTGGAACAAGGACACCAAGCAGGTACCTACATGCACCGCTTCATGTCCGCCTACGAGCAGAAGGTGGAGCCGCCGGACAAGCGCTGGCAGTACCTCCTCTTCGCCGCCGAGCCCTACGAGACCATCGCCTTCAAGCTCCCCTCCCGCGAGATCGACAAGGACGACCAGAAGTTCTGGACCCTCTGGAACAAGGACACCAAGCAGGTACCTACATGCACCGCTTCATGTCCGCCTACGAGCAGAAGGTGGAGCCGCCGGACAAGCGCTGGCAGTACCTCCTCTTCGCCGCCGAGCCCTACGAGACCATCGCCTTCAAGCTCCCCTCCCGCGAGATCGACAAGGACGACCAGAAGTTCTGGACCCTCTGGAACAAGGACACCAAGCAGGTACCTACATGCACCGCTTCATGTCCGCCTACGAGCAGAAGGTGGAGCCGCCGGACAAGCGCTGGCAGTACCTCCTCTTCGCCGCCGAGCCCTACGAGACCATCGCCTTCAAGCTCCCCTCCCGCGAGATCGACAAGGACGACCAGAAGTTCTGGACCCTCTGGAACAAGGACAACAAGCAGGTACCTACATGCACCGCTTCATGTCCGCCTACGAGCAGAAGGTGGAGCCGCCGGACAAGCGCTGGCAGTACCTCCTCTTCGCCGCCGAGCCCTACGAGACCATCGCCTTCAAGCTCCCCTCCCGCGAGATCGACAAGGACGACCAGAAGTTCTGGACCCTCTGGAACAAGGACACCAAGCAGGTACCTACATGCACCGCTTCATGTCCGCCTACGAGCAGAAGGTGGAGCCGCCGGACAAGCGCTGGCAGTACCTCCTCTTCGCCGCCGAGCCCTACGAGACCATCGCCTTCAAGCTCCCCTCCCGCGAGATCGACAAGGACGACCAGAAGTTCTGGACCCTCTGGAACAAGGACACCAAGCAGGTACCTACATGCACCGCTTCATGTCCGCCTACGAGCAGAAGGTGGAGCCGCCGGACAAGCGCTGGCAGTACCTCCTCTTCGCCACCGAGCCCTACGAGACCATCGCCTTCAAGCTCCCCTCCCGCGAGATCGACAAGGACGACCAGAAGTTCTGGACCCTCTGGAACAAGGACACCAAGCAGGTACCTACATGCACCGCTTCATGTCCGCCTACGAGCAGAAGGTGGAGCCGCCGGACAAGCGCTGGCAGTACCTCCTCTTCGCCGCCGAGCCCTACGAGACCATCGCCTTCAAGCTCCCCTCCCGCGAGATCGACAAGGACGACCAGAAGTTCTGGACCCTCTGGAACAAGGACACCAAGCAGGTACCTACATGCACCGCTTCATGTCCGCCTACGAGCAGAAGGTGGAGCCGCCGGACAAGCGCTGGCAGTACCTCCTCTTCGCCGCCGAGCCCTACGAGACCATCGCCTTCAAGCTCCCCTCCCGCGAGATCGACAAGGACGACCAGAAGTTCTGGACCCTCTGGAACAAGGACACCAAGCAGGTACCTACATGCACCGCTTCATGTCCGCCTACGAGCAGAAGGTGGAGCCGCCGGACAAGCGCTGGCAGTACCTCCTCTTCGCCGCCGAGCCCTACGAGACCATCGCCTTCAAGCTCCCCTCCCGCGAGATCGACAAGGACGACCAGAAGTTCTGGACCCTCTGGAACAAGGACACCAAGCAGGTACCTACATGCACCGCTTCATGTCCGCCTACGAGCAGAAGGTGGAGCCGCCGGACAAGCGCTGGCAGTACCTCCTCTTCGCCGCCGAGCCCTACGAGACCATCGCCTTCAAGCTCCCCTCCCGCGAGATCGACAAGGACGACCAGAAGTTCTGGACCCTCTGGAACAAGGACACCAAGCAGGTACCTACATGCACCGCTTCATGTCCGCCTACGAGCAGAAGGTGGAGCCGCCGGACAAGCGCTGGCAGTACCTCCTCTTCGCCGCCGAGCCCTACGAGACCATCGCCTTCAAGCTCCCCTCCCGCGAGATCGACAAGGACGACCAGAAGTTCTGGACCCTCTGGAACAAGGACACCAAGCAGGTACCTACATGCACCGCTTCATGTCCGCCTACGAGCAGAAGGTGGAGCCGCCGGACAAGCGCTGGCAGTACCTCCTCTTCGCCGCCGAGCCCTACGAGACCATCGCCTTCAAGCTCCCCTCCCGCGAGATCGACAAGGACGACCAGAAGTTCTGGACCCTCTGGAACAAGGACACCAAGCAGGTACCTACATGCACCGCTTCATGTCCGCCTACGAGCAGAAGGTGGAGCCGCCGGACAAGCGCTGGCAGTACCTCCTCTTCGCCGCCGAGCCCTACGAGACCATCGCCTTCAAGCTCCCCTCCCGCGAGATCGACAAGGACGACCAGAAGTTCTGGACCCTCTGGAACAAGGACACCAAGCAGGTACCTACATGCACCGCTTCATGTCCGCCTACGAGCAGAAGGTGGAGCCGCCGGACAAGCGCTGGCAGTACCTCCTCTTCGCCGCCGAGCCCTACGAGACCATCGCCTTCAAGCTCCCCTCCCGCGAGATCGACAAGGACGACCAGAAGTTCTGGACCCTCTGGAACAAGGACACCAAGCAGGTACCTACATGCACCGCTTCATGTCCGCCTACGAGCAGAAGGTGGAGCCGCCGGACAAGCGCTGGCAGTACCTCCTCTTCGCCGCCGAGCCCTACGAGACCATCGCCTTCAAGCTCCCCTCCCGCGAGATCGACAAGGACGACCAGAAGTTCTGGACCCTCTGGAACAAGGACACCAAGCAGGTACCTACATGCACCGCTTCATGTCCGCCTACGAGCAGAAGGTGGAGCCGCCGGACAAGCGCTGGCAGTACCTCCTCTTCGCCGCCGAGCCCTACGAGACCATCGCCTTCAAGCTCCCCTCCCGCGAGATCGACAAGGACGACCAGAAGTTCTGGACCCTCTGGAACAAGGACACCAAGCAGGTACCTACATGCACCGCTTCATGTCCGCCTACGAGCAGAAGGTGGAGCCGCCGGACAAGCGCTGGCAGTACCTCCTCTTCGCCGCCGAGCCCTACGAGACCATCGCCTTCAAGCTCCCCTCCCGCGAGATCGACAAGGACGACCAGAAGTTCTGGACCCTCTGGAACAAGGACACCAAGCAGGTACCTACATGCACCGCTTCATGTCCGCCTACGAGCAGAAGGTGGAGCCGCCGGACAAGCGCTGGCAGTACCTCCTCTTCGCCGCCGAGCCCTACGAGACCATCGCCTTCAAGCTCCCCTCCCGCGAGATCGACAAGGACGACCAGAAGTTCTGGACCCTCTGGAACAAGGACACCAAGCAGGTACCTACATGCACCGCTTCATGTCCGCCTACGAGCAGAAGGTGGAGCCGCCGGACAAGCGCTGGCAGTACCTCCTCTTCGCCGCCGAGCCCTACGAGACCATCGCCTTCAAGCTCCCCTCCCGCGAGATCGACAAGGACGACCAGAAGTTCTGGACCCTCTGGAACAAGGACACCAAGCAGGTACCTACATGCACCGCTTCATGTCCGCCTACGAGCAGAAGGTGGAGCCGCCGGACAAGCGCTGGCAGTACCTCCTCTTCGCCGCCGAGCCCTACGAGACCATCGCCTTCAAGCTCCCCTCCCGCGAGATCGACAAGGACGACCAGAAGTTCTGGACCCTCTGGAACAAGGACACCAAGCAGGTACCTACATGCACCGCTTCATGTCCGCCTACGAGCAGAAGGTGGAGCCGCCGGACAAGCGCTGGCAGTACCTCCTCTTCGCCGCCGAGCCCTACGAGACCATCGCCTTCAAGCTCCCCTCCCGCGAGATCGACAAGGACGACCAGAAGTTCTGGACCCTCTGGAACAAGGACACCAAGCAGGTACCTACATGCACCGCTTCATGTCCGCCTACGAGCAGAAGGTGGAGCCGCCGGACAAGCGCTGGCAGTACCTCCTCTTCGCCGCCGAGCCCTACGAGACCATCGCCTTCAAGCTCCCCTCCCGCGAGATCGACAAGGACGACCAGAAGTTCTGGACCCTCTGGAACAAGGACACCAAGCAGGTACCTACATGCACCGCTTCATGTCCGCCTACGAGCAGAAGGTGGAGCCGCCGGACAAGCGCTGGCAGTACCTCCTCTTCGCCGCCGAGCCCTACGAGACCATCGCCTTCAAGCTCCCCTCCCGCGAGATCGACAAGGACGACCAGAAGTTCTGGACCCTCTGGAACAAGGACACCAAGCAGGTACCTACATGCACCGCTTCATGTCCGCCTACGAGCAGAAGGTGGAGCCGCCGGACAAGCGCTGGCAGTACCTCCTCTTCGCCGCCGAGCCCTACGAGACCATCGCCTTCAAGCTCCCCTCCCGCGAGATCGACAAGGACGACCAGAAGTTCTGGACCCTCTGGAACAAGGACACCAAGCAGGTACCTACATGCACCGCTTCATGTCCGCCTACGAGCAGAAGGTGGAGCCGCCGGACAAGCGCTGGCAGTACCTCCTCTTCGCCGCCGAGCCCTACGAGACCATCGCCTTCAAGCTCCCCTCCCGCGAGATCGACAAGGACGACCAGAAGTTCTGGACCCTCTGGAACAAGGACACCAAGCAGGTACCTACATGCACCGCTTCATGTCCGCCTACGAGCAGAAGGTGGAGCCGCCGGACAAGCGCTGGCAGTACCTCCTCTTCGCCGCCGAGCCCTACGAGACCATCGCCTTCAAGCTCCCCTCCCGCGAGATCGACAAGGACGACCAGAAGTTCTGGACCCTCTGGAACAAGGACACCAAGCAGGTACCTACATGCACCGCTTCATGTCCGCCTACGAGCAGAAGGTGGAGCCGCCGGACAAGCGCTGGCAGTACCTCCTCTTCGCCGCCGAGCCCTACGAGACCATCGCCTTCAAGCTCCCCTCCCGCGAGATCGACAAGGACGACCAGAAGTTCTGGACCCTCTGGAACAAGGACACCAAGCAGGTACCTACATGCACCGCTTCATGTCCGCCTACGAGCAGAAGGTGGAGCCGCCGGACAAGCGCTGGCAGTACCTCCTCTTCGCCGCCGAGCCCTACGAGACCATCGCCTTCAAGCTCCCCTCCCGCGAGATCGACAAGGACGACCAGAAGTTCTGGACCCTCTGGAACAAGGACACCAAGCAGGTACCTACATGCACCGCTTCATGTCCGCCTACGAGCAGAAGGTGGAGCCGCCGGACAAGCGCTGGCAGTACCTCCTCTTCGCCGCCGAGCCCTACGAGACCATCGCCTTCAAGCTCCCCTCCCGCGAGATCGACAAGGACGACCAGAAGTTCTGGACCCTCTGGAACAAGGACACCAAGCAGGTACCTACATGCACCGCTTCATGTCCGCCTACGAGCAGAAGGTGGAGCCGCCGGACAAGCGCTGGCAGTACCTCCTCTTCGCCGCCGAGCCCTACGAGACCATCGCCTTCAAGCTCCCCTCCCGCGAGATCGACAAGGACGACCAGAAGTTCTGGACCCTCTGGAACAAGGACACCAAGCAGGTACCTACATGCACCGCTTCATGTCCGCCTACGAGCAGAAGGTGGAGCCGCCGGACAAGCGCTGGCAGTACCTCCTCTTCGCCGCCGAGCCCTACGAGACCATCGCCTTCAAGCTCCCCTCCCGCGAGATCGACAAGGACGACCAGAAGTTCTGGACCCTCTGGAACAAGGACACCAAGCAGGTACCTACATGCACCGCTTCATGTCCGCCTACGAGCAGAAGGTGGAGCCGCCGGACAAGCGCTGGCAGTACCTCCTCTTCGCCGCCGAGCCCTACGAGACCATCGCCTTCAAGCTCCCCTCCCGCGAGATCGACAAGGACGACCAGAAGTTCTGGACCCTCTGGAACAAGGACACCAAGCAGGTACCTACATGCACCGCTTCATGTCCGCCTACGAGCAGAAGGTGGAGCCGCCGGACAAGCGCTGGCAGTACCTCCTCTTCGCCGCCGAGCCCTACGAGACCATCGCCTTCAAGCTCCCCTCCCGCGAGATCGACAAGGACGACCAGAAGTTCTGGACCCTCTGGAACAAGGACACCAAGCAGGTACCTACATGCACCGCTTCATGTCCGCCTACGAGCAGAAGGTGGAGCCGCCGGACAAGCGCTGGCAGTACCTCCTCTTCGCCGCCGAGCCCTACGAGACCATCGCCTTCAAGCTCCCCTCCCGCGAGATCGACAAGGACGACCAGAAGTTCTGGACCCTCTGGAACAAGGACACCAAGCAGGTACCTACATGCACCGCTTCATGTCCGCCTACGAGCAGAAGGTGGAGCCGCCGGACAAGCGCTGGCAGTACCTCCTCTTCGCCGCCGAGCCCTACGAGACCATCGCCTTCAAGCTCCCCTCCCGCGAGATCGACAAGGACGACCAGAAGTTCTGGACCCTCTGGAACAAGGACACCAAGCAGGTACCTACATGCACCGCTTCATGTCCGCCTACGAGCAGAAGGTGGAGCCGCCGGACAAGCGCTGGCAGTACCTCCTCTTCGCCGCCGAGCCCTACGAGACCATCGCCTTCAAGCTCCCCTCCCGCGAGATCGACAAGGACGACCAGAAGTTCTGGACCCTCTGGAACAAGGACACCAAGCAGGTACCTACATGCACCGCTTCATGTCCGCCTACGAGCAGAAGGTGGAGCCGCCGGACAAGCGCTGGCAGTACCTCCTCTTCGCCGCCGAGCCCTACGAGACCATCGCCTTCAAGCTCCCCTCCCGCGAGATCGACAAGGACGACCAGAAGTTCTGGACCCTCTGGAACAAGGACACCAAGCAGGTACCTACATGCACCGCTTCATGTCCGCCTACGAGCAGAAGGTGGAGCCGCCGGACAAGCGCTGGCAGTACCTCCTCTTCGCCGCCGAGCCCTACGAGACCATCGCCTTCAAGCTCCCCTCCCGCGAGATCGACAAGGACGACCAGAAGTTCTGGACCCTCTGGAACAAGGACACCAAGCAGGTACCTACATGCACCGCTTCATGTCCGCCTACGAGCAGAAGGTGGAGCCGCCGGACAAGCGCTGGCAGTACCTCCTCTTCGCCGCCGAGCCCTACGAGACCATCGCCTTCAAGCTCCCCTCCCGCGAGATCGACAAGGACGACCAGAAGTTCTGGACCCTCTGGAACAAGGACACCAAGCAGGTACCTACATGCACCGCTTCATGTCCGCCTACGAGCAGAAGGTGGAGCCGCCGGACAAGCGCTGGCAGTACCTCCTCTTCGCCGCCGAGCCCTACGAGACCATCGCCTTCAAGCTCCCCTCCCGCGAGATCGACAAGGACGACCAGAAGTTCTGGACCCTCTGGAACAAGGACACCAAGCAGGTACCTACATGCACCGCTTCATGTCCGCCTACGAGCAGAAGGTGGAGCCGCCGGACAAGCGCTGGCAGTACCTCCTCTTCGCCGCCGAGCCCTACGAGACCATCGCCTTCAAGCTCCCCTCCCGCGAGATCGACAAGGACGACCAGAAGTTCTGGACCCTCTGGAACAAGGACACCAAGCAGGTACCTACATGCACCGCTTCATGTCCGCCTACGAGCAGAAGGTGGAGCCGCCGGACAAGCGCTGGCAGTACCTCCTCTTCGCCGCCGAGCCCTACGAGACCATCGCCTTCAAGCTCCCCTCCCGCGAGATCGACAAGGACGACCAGAAGTTCTGGACCCTCTGGAACAAGAGGGCTGTCCTAATATTACTAATCCCATGGGACAGGACAATCAAAATTGGGTCCAGTCCTAATAATACTTAAATCCCATGGGATCCCCTTGGGATTGTCCCATCCGCAGGGGACAGGATTTGGTGGGTCCACTCCTAATATTACTTATTTTCTCTGTCCCCTGTCCCACGCCACAGACACCCTCCACTCCTAATATTACTTAAATTCCATGGGATATCCCCTGATTTTCGTGGGACAACCACAGACAGGGTGGGGGGTGTCTGTGAATGAGGGACAGAATGGAAAAAGATGGAAATTGGTCTAGTTTTCATTGAGAATTTGATTTACAACTAATTTTGTTGAGTTTAGAAAGAGTTATGGCAAAGTATTTCCAATATTTGTAGGGTTGTTGTTCAGTATTTTTTTTTCGACTGATCCCTTGTCCTGTCCCTTGTCCCTTGTTCCAAGCTAGTCCTTAGGTCCACTCCTATTTTTTGTCTTCTGATCCCATGGGATAACAGCATTAATATTAGGACTGAAAAAGCAATCCTATCCCCAAAAGAAGGGACGGGATCCCTTAATATTAGGACAGCCCTAAGGACACCAAGCAGGTACCTACATGCACCGCTTCATGTCCGCCTACGAGCAGAAGGTGGAGCCGCCGGACAAGCGCTGGCAGTACCTCCTCTTCGCCGCCGAGCCCTACGAGACCATCGCCTTCAAGCTCCCCTCCCGCGAGATCGACAAGGACGACCAGAAGTTCTGGAACCTCTCGAACAAGGACACCAAGCAGGTACCTACATGCACCGCTTCATGTCCGCCTACGAGCAGAAGGTGGAGCCGCCGGACAAGCGCTGGCAGTACCTCCTCTTCGCCGCCGAGCCCTACGAGACCATCGCCTTCAAGCTCCCCTCCCGCGAGATCGACAAGGACGACCAGAAGTTCTGGACCCTCTGGAACAAGGACACCAAGCAGGTACCTACATGCACCGCTTCATGTCCGCCTACGAGCAGAAGGTGGAGCCGCCGGACAAGCGCTGGCAGTACCTCCTCTTCGCCGCCGAGCCCTACGAGACCATCGCCTTCAAGCTCCCCTCCCGCGAGATCGACAAGGACGACCAGAAGTTCTGGACCCTCTGGAACAAGGACACCAAGCAGGTACCTACATGCACCGCTTCATGTCCGCCTACGAGCAGAAGGTGGAGCCGCCGGACAAGCGCTGGCAGTACCTCCTCTTCGCCGCCGAGCCCTACGAGACCATCGCCTTCAAGCTCCCCTACTTCGAGACCGACAAGGACGACCAGAAGTTCTGGACCCTCTGGAACAAGGACACCAAGCAGGTACCTACATGCACCGCTTCATGTCCGCCTACGAGCAGAAGGTGGAGCCGCCGGACAAGCGCTGGCAGTACCTCCTCTTCGCCGCCGAGCCCTACGAGACCATCGCCTTCAAGCTCCCCTCCCGCGAGATCGACAAGGACGACCAGAAGTTCTGACCCTCTGGAACAAGGACACCAAGCAGGTACCTACATGCACCGCTTCATGTCCGCCTACGAGCAGAAGGTGGAGCCGCCGGACAAGCGCTGGCAGTACCTCCTCTTCGCCGCCGAGCCCTACGAGACCATCGCCTTCAAGCTCCCCTCCCGCGAGATCGACAAGGACGACCAGAAGTTCTGGACCCTCTGGAACAAGGACACCAAGCAGGTACCTACATGCACCGCTTCATGTCCGCCTACGAGCAGAAGGTGGAGCCGTCGGACAAGCGCTGGCAGTCCTCCCCTACTTCGCCGCCGAGCCCTACGAGACCATCGCCTTCAAGCTCCCCTCCCGCGAGATCGACAAGGACGACCAGAAGTTCTGGACCCTCTGGAACAAGGACACCAAGCAGGTACCTACATGCACCGCTTCATGTCCGCCTACGAGCAGAAGGTGGAGCCGCCGGACAAGCGCTGGCAGTACCTCCTCTTTGCCGCCGAGCCCTACGAGACCATCGCCTTCAAGCTCCCCTCCCGCGAGATCGACAAGGACGACCAGAAGTTCTGGACCCTCTGGAACAAGGACACCAAGCAGGTACCTACATGCACCGCTTCATGTCCGCCTACGAGCAGAAGGTGGAGCCGCCGGACAAGCGCTGGCAGTACCTCCTCTTCGCAGCCGAGCCCTACAATACCATCGCCTTCAAGCTCCCCTCCCCGCGAGATCGACAAGGACGACCAGAAGTTCTGGACCCTCTGGAACAAGGACACCAAGCAGGTACCTACATGCACCGCTTCATGTCCGCCTACGAGCAGAAGGTGGAGCCGCCGGACAAGCGCTGGCAGTACCTCCTCTTCGCCGCCGAGCCCTACAGGACCCAGCTGGCCTTCAAGCTCCCCTCCCGCGAGATCGACAAGGACGACCAGAAGTTCTGGACCCTCTTGAATAAGGACACCAAGCAGGTACCTACATGCACCGCTTCATGTCCGCCTATGAGCAGAAGGTGGAGCCGCTGGACAAGCGCTGGCAGTACCTCCTCTTCGCCGCCGAGCCCTACGAGACCATCGCCTTCAAGCTCCCCTCCCGCGAGATCGACAAGGACGACCAGAAGTTCTGGACCCTCTGGAACAAGGACACCAAGCAGGTACCTACATGCACCGCTTCATGTCCGCCTACGAGCAGAAGGTGGAGCTGCCGCCCAGGACAAGCGCTGGCAGTACCTCCTCTTCGCCGCCGAGCCCTACGAGACCATCGCCTTCAAGCTCCCCTCCCGCGAGATCGACAAGGACGACCAGAAGTTCTGGACCCTCTGGAACAAGGACACCAAGCAGGTACCTACATGCACCGCTTCATGTCCGCCTACGAGCAGAAGGTGGAGCCGCCGGACAAGCGCTGGCAGTACCTCCTCTTCGCCGCCAAGCCCTACGAGACCATCGCCTTCAAGCTCCCCTCCCGCGAGATCGACAAGGACGACCAGAAGTTCTGGACCCTCTGGAACAAGGACACCAAGCAGGTACCTACATGCACCGCTTCATGTCCGCCTACGAGAAGAAGGTGGAGCCGCCGGACAAGCGCTGGCAGTACCTTCCTCTTCGCCGCCGAGCCCTACAAGACCATCGCCTTCAAGCTCCCCTCCCGCGAGATCGACAAGGACGACCAGAAGTTCTGGACCCTCTGGAACAAGGACACCAAGCAGGTACCTACATGCACCGCTTCATGTCCGCCTACGAGCAGAAGGTGGAGCCGCAGGACAAGCGCTGGCAGTACCTCCTCTTCGCCGCCGAGCCCTACGAGAGCCATCACCTTACCTACCCTCCCGCGAGATCGACAAGGACGACCAGAAGTTCTGGACCCTCTGGAACAAGGACACCAAGCAGGTACCTACATGCACCGCTTCATGTCCGCCTACGAGCAGAAGGTGGAGCCGCTGGACAAGCGCTGGCAGTACCTCCTCTTCGCCGCCGAGCCCTACAGACCATCGCCTTCAAGCTCCCCTCCCGCGAGATCGACAAGGACGACCAGAAGTTCTGGACCCTCTGGAACAAGGACACCAAGCAGGTACCTACATGCACCGCTTCATGTCCGCCTACGAGCAGAAGGTGGAGCCGCCGGACAAGCGCTGGCAGTACCTCCTCTTCGCCGCCGAGCCCTACGAGACCATCGCCTTCAAGCTCCCCTCCCGCGAGATCGACAAGGACGACCAGAAGTTCTGGACCCTCTGGAACAAGGACACCAAGCAGGTACCTACATGCACCGCTTCATGTCCGCCTACGAGCAGAAGGTGGAGCCGCCGGACAAGCGCTGGCAGTACCTCCTCTTCGCCGCCGAGCCCTACGACCCTCGCCTTCAAGCTCCCCTCCCGCGAGATCGACAAGGACGACCAGAAGTTCTGGACCCTCTGGAACAAGGACACCAAGCAGGTACCTACATGCACCGCTTCATGTCCGCCTACGAGCAGAAGGTGGAGCCGCCGGACAAGCGCTGGCAGTACCTCCTCTTCGCCGCCGAGCCCTACGAGACCATCGCCTTCAAGC